>CAHIKZ030004817.1:1872500-2032500 GCA_903632075.3 Acanthosepion pharaonis | reverse complement strand
TTTTTAATGTATTATATATTTACAGTCAACGACGTAATTATTTGTACACCAACAATTTTGAATATTTTTATCCATTTCTCAGAATTTAATACCGGTATGATACCAAGTTTTTTTTATGTTAATAAACACAAAGAAAGAAATATAAAACCAGATTTTCAGAAGAATACATTAAATACAAAGATTTGACCGACGAATTAAGCAAAATATCAAAAGACAAAATTATTCGTAGAATAGAATATATCGCTTTAATTCGTGTCAGTAGCGGTAATTTGAATAATTATTTCATCGGTGAAGTCTTCTAGACTATTTATTCAGTAGAATATTTATCGTAATTCCAGAAAATAACGTCATGTATTGCTTAGAGTGTCACCATTGTTGTATTTATGTTATCAACTCAATGGGTAAGACAAAGGACCTTTGCGTTAACTTGAGACAGAGTATTATTAACTTCCAGAAGTCGGAAAATAGTTACAGAACTATTTAAAACCGGTTAGCTATCCCTGGATCTACGGTACCGTCTGTTATAAAGAAGTTTATACAGTTTGGCACAACGGAAAATTTGCCTGGGCGTCAAAGAAAAATAATCTCTCCCCGAGATCTGCACGAGAACTGTGTAGCGAGGTTAATATCAACCCAAGAGTTGTATTGAAAGACATCGCCAAAAGTTTGGATACAATGGGTATCGGCGTAAGTACTCCTACAATACAACGTTGGTTATATAGAAATGGGTTGTATGGAAACTGACCATGACGTACCGCTTTTCACAAACTATGTCACATTGTTGCTCGTTTTAATTTTGCCAAAACCCCATAGAAAAAGAAAATTGCTTTTGAGAATTAGAGTGATGAGATAAAATTTGAGCTTTTTGGACATAATGATGTACAGAAGATTTGGCGCAAGAAAGCTGAGGCTTTCCTTCAAAAGAACACAGTGGCAACATTAAAACATGGTGGCGGCTCAATGGTGATTTGGGGTTGTTTTAGCTGAAGTGGATCTGGACAGTTGCTTGCAATATGAATTGAAAGCTTGCAGACTATATGAAAAAACTGTGTGAAAATGTACAGCTATCAGCGCAAAATCTTCATCTAAGTTGCCGATTTACTTTCCAGCAAGATAATATTCCCAAAACATACGTCTAAATCAGTGACTGCGTGATTCAGAAACAGATTACTATTCTGCCATGGCGTCCTGACTTGAATCCTATTAAAAATCTATGGGAAGATATAAAAAATGCTCATAAATCGTCGTTCACCAAAAAACATTTGTATTTAACCTATTGTTCTGAAAATAGAGTTTTATAGTCCTTTTTGTGCTTATTAACATAAAAAATCTGGTATTATATGGGCATTAGATTCTGAGAAATGGATAAATATATTCAAAATTGATCAGTGTACAAATAATTTTCTCGTCGACTGTATGTGCTCAATATCCGGAATAGAGTGTATGTAAATATAAAAGCAGACACTGAATTTAACACCCTTCTGGGTCTTGATTTCAATGTTCGCGACAGTCTGTTTCATGCTAAATAGGCAATCGTCAGGACCTAACCGTCACCTCTTTGAGTTGGCATACATCAATGTCCACTTATATATATATATATATATATATATATATATATATATATATATATATATATATATATATATAATGATAATGGAAAGTGTTTGTCGAATTGAATAAATTCAGATGATAATTTATCGAGTCAAGAACAAAAATGCTCAGGAGAATGCAGGAAATGCAATACCCCTCTTTCGTCGTTTTTGAGAATCATCAGCAGTGGAATCCACTACCGAACGGGCCGTTACCATACAACGCAAGAATCATACCACTGGACCAGCAGGCATAATTATCTATCTATCTATCTATCTATCTATCTATCTATCTATCTATCTATCTATCTATCTGTGTGTGTGTGTGTGTGTGTGTGTGTGAGTATATATATATATATATATATATATATATATATATATATATATATATATATATATATTTTTATTCGAAAATTATAAAATAACTTTATAAAATTAATACAAAAATAGCCATTTCGTTTCAACACTTCTGGTGTCTTATCAAATGATGGTGTTGAATGTAGAATAAAGGGTTTTAAAGGATTCAAATCAATCAAACGCCCCTTGCTAGGGGAAGCGCTGCTATATAAGCTAGAATGACCAATCAAAATACAAGTACATGAGAATACAAAAAAAAATTGAAAACAAACCTTGCTTATAATAATTAATGCTTTAATGTTAGGGCTAGACTAAATTAGAAACCATTCTAACTAATTAATATTAAATTCTACTATAAAATTTAAAATTAAAAATTACCAATTTTAAATTTAATTTATATTAAGTTTAAAAAATATAAAATTATTTAAAGAAGAAACTGAGAAAAAATACGTTTTGTTATTTATTTTGTTTTTATTGAAAGGCCAAACATTCAGTTAGAATAAAAGTTAAAATCTAATGTTGCTCTAAGCTTCGTTACAACTTAGATATATTTGGAGTGATGATATTGACCGGTGAGGTTGAAATCTTGCAAAAGACAATACTTACACAATCAGATTATAATACACAAACACGAAGACGTATTTAGATATATAAACACGCAAAAATCGGATGAAACAGGAAATAGGTGTCCACGAAACTTACAAAAAAAATTATACACACATACATTGATAAAAACACACACACATATACACAGCAAGAAATATTCAAATTTGAAAGTGTTATTAAACGAATTCAAACGTACTATTAAATATAACTTACACGGGCAAAGATATATATATGTGTGTGTGTGTGTGTGTGTATACCCAAGTATATAATTGGTATATACGGAAAACAATTCCAATAACCAACAATTACTATTCTTAAAAGAGTGCTCAATACAAAGTGGAGCAGATATGATTTTTTTTTAATTTATAACATAAATATGTTATAAAATCACTACAAAAATAGCCATTTTGTTTCAACACCCCCGCTGTCTTCAAAAAGCTTGACAACGAAGTCATGTTATAATAGCTATTCAAATCCTTAAAATACGGGTAATATTAAAAACGAATTTATTCTAACCAACAATTATTAAATTGTATGATAAAATTTGATATTAATATTAAAAACTGCCAATTTTAAAATCCAAATTTAAACAATATTAAGTTGAAAAAATATAAAATTACTGAGGAGAAAAGAAGAAATACATATGTTATTCAATTTATTTCTTCGTTGAAATTACGTTAGAACAGACGCTACGTCATCCGGTCATCCGACAATATGTGTATATATTTTTAATCCCAATGGGGTCCTGACCTCACGCGTAAAACAGATTATAATACATAAGCACCCAGACATATTTAGATATATATATATACACACAAAAAACATGACGAGACAGGTAACATCTCCACGTATTGCCCGTATTTTAAATATTTGAATAGCTATTATAACATGACTTCGTTGTCAAGCCTTTTGAATTTTCCTATACTTGTATTTTGATTGGTCATTCTAGCTTTTGTAACAGCGTTTTTCCCTTGCGAAGGATCGTTAATTAATTTGAAACTTTTAAAACCTTTTATTTTGCATTCAATATCATCACTTGATAAGACACCGGAGATTTTGAAACAAAATGGCTATTTTGTTGTGATTTTATAACATATTTATGTTATAATTTTTTTTTACAAATATATATATATATATATATATATATATATTTATATATTTTCAGTTGTATGGATATGATTTTGTGACACTGGGTTTTCCGCTTTTGCGATCATCAGACAAAAATGGTTTATTTTTTAAAATTGACTCTCTTTATGGTTGTTTGTTTATGTTTGGTAGTAGGAGGGGGAATTTCCCTCTGTGACTTTTCGGTATAACACTCTCACATACATAGACACACACATATACAGCTGTACGCATTTTGGTCCACACAAACGCACCAATAAAAACAATCCGAGGCCAGACGCCGATAAACATCCATGCGCTTGGTCATATATATATATATATATATATATATATATATATATATATATATATATATATACGCAATTTTAATTTTGTTTCGGCGTTGGTCCCGTGGCTTTTTACGTGGCGCCTAGAGATATTCTTGACCCTTCTCAGATATAAAAATGAAAACAGTTTTTCAAATGCGTGAAACGAAGGGTCACAAATTCATACCCATACAACTGAATATCTATCTATCTATATATCTATATATATATATATATATATATATATATATGTAAGCAAATATATGGATATAGATCCGACAGTATGAAGAAAATATACGGAAAAACAAACAAAAATCCTAATATCCTAATATTATATTAACATTAAAAACATAATTGCATATTAGGATTTTTGTTTGTTTTCCCCTATTTTTTTCATATATATATATATATATATATATATATATATATATATATATATGTGTGTGTGTGTGTGTTTTGTGTGTGTGTATATATATATATATATATATATATACGGTATTTCTCTGCTTTTCAAACCCAGATATGATTTTTGGTTGTAAGTGAACAAAAGCAATTTAGAGTAAAATGTAAAATAATAATTAAAATTCTCACCGAGGCTTCGGCTTTTGTCGAAATCGGTTGGTTTATAGTTGAACTCATTAAAATTCCTAAATTGTCTTGTTTTGTCAAAAGCCGCGTCTTGGGTAAAGAATTGCTTTTCTTTTACGTTCATCTTTTTTATCACCTCTAAAAATACGTCTAGAAAATAAACGCTCACATCGAACAAACTCAATTCATCATGGCTACTGAAACGATTATCAATTAAAATAAATCGAGGAGAGAAAAGGTTGGAAAATGATTTCGACGCCACAGGGAAGTTCTCACTAAAGATGTCTTAGTTTCTGATTCAATCAGTCGATAAAAAAATATAATTCTTAGTTTACTCTTGGGAAACGCAAACTTCAACTTTAATATTTTTTTTTTATTTTTTTTTGTGGAGAAAATATATATTCCGATAACATCTCACTATTAAAATTCAACTGAAATATTTCCATGTTTATATTTGAGTAAATATTTTCTAGTATTAATAGGAATCAAAGGAAATTTCGCGCTAACAGCCGGCCATCATTATTTAATGTACGGACTATTGTCCTCATTCTTGTTGAAAGAACACCGAAAAGCCATAAAGGAAGTGGGGACAAAGCAATGAAATCAGGCATGGCTCATCGTTTATAGAGGGAAAAACATTAACATAAAACCTTGTGGAAGACGCCAGATACAAGAGAACAATAGAGAGATGTCTTCTATATCTGTAATGGTTGCTGGGTGACGTCCATACCAGTGTTTATTAACATCTTTTCCAAAATGCTTTCACAGTATCCATTGTAACTATTGCTGGATAATTAACGATCGGTTAAGGCGTGTCAGGCTGTATGAAGGTTCCGTATAGGATACAGGTTCGATTCCTGTCGGAGAACGCATATTTTCTATGAAAATTTCTCGGACATTCAGGCCGGTAAATATTTTTAATACTGTTTATTATAAACAGAGCATTTACTTAAATATCTGTATCTATAAAAAGAATGTATAAACATAAAAATACTAAAGTATATATACTATATATTACTATATAAAATGTAAAGTAGAACAGGTATATTGACGGTAAATTGTGTAAAAATACGTATGCTCTTGGCACACTGAATGATTATAAAATTCTAAGTCAGCACATAGATAGCAAAATGTTGCTGAACCATGGAAGGTTTCCAGATATTTGTCACGGAACCTTCATTTTGGTTCCACACTATTACGTATGATACTTGTCTGAAAGTTCTTAGTGAAAAGACTCTGGTGCAAGAATAAGTCTTCAATTTCAGCCTCAATGCAGATACCCGTAAGCATCGTCGTGTTTTAACTTTAACAACATCGCCTTTATTAGCATTTTCTGGATATTCGCCATGCAGTTTTCTCTTGTCAACGTTGTTTCATCTGTTCAAGAACTTTATCCTTGGTTTACTTTTTCAAAAGTTTTGATGCCACATTTGGTTCTTGAGTTCTGTTTGTATTTTATACAGAATCTACTAGATGTAAAATTGAATACTTTTTCTTTCTGTTTTTGCTGGATGTCTGGCTAATTGTATCATCCAGTTCTTTGTTGCTTCCATGTATTATCATTATTATTATTATTATTATTAATATTATTATTGTCATTATCATTGTCATTATTATTACCATTATTATTACTATCGTCATTATCATTTTTATTATTTTCATTATTATTATTATTGTGGAACCGCGCAGGGATTACACCTACTTTTACGTGCGCGCGCGTATTGCACCCCTTCCTTTCACATTCGGCTACATATAGTAGTAAGCAGCCGTCTGCTGCAGACGTGAGGAAGTTGCTGGCTGCTGCTGATTCCAGCTAGAACAGAATTTGAAGTTTTTTCCGCGCTTTCTCTGGCGTCACTGACTAACAGTGTCTTTTTTTCAAGTCAGTCGCTGCCTGGTCTCCGAGCAAAAAGGTCGACTCATTTATTTCGCGCTCTTTACCCATACGCGGGCCGAAATATCTTAACTACAAAAAAACTTCCTAGTAAACTCCTTGGCTCATCATGCCGAATCTCTTCATGTGGTTGCAACTTTCTGCGAACAACTTGTTTGAACTTGAATTTTCTACCGGAGAACGTAGAGTTTACGACACCGTAACCATCACACTTTTACAATGACTAATTCCTCATCCTGACGTGAACAACTTGTTCGAACTTTCCTCCGTTCACTACCAGGGAACGTAGAGTTTTTCGACACGGATGATTGATAAACTTCACATACAACTTTTGAACTGTAACCTTACGAACCAGTTTAAAAAGAAAGAATGACAAAACTCTCGCAGTGAGTATTTTCCTTGTTGTGTAGGCATGTACCTTTTGCATAAACGACTCTGTTCCAGAATTTTCCTTCTGAGGGAACCTTTTCCGCCTTAGCCATTTTGATTTTCGTTTTGGCGTGGAACATTAACATTCTTTTACTGACTACTTGTCACTACCTTATACAACTTGCCTACTTGCTAAAAACTAGCTTTACTTTTCTGATAGTCTCCACCGTTTGAGACAAAAATACTTTTTATTAAATAAAGTTTTATATTTGTTTTCCTCCAGACTCGTTTTCATCGTTCCTCCTGGCTACCTATTTTTTACCTTTTTATGCATGTGTTGAATGACCCTTTTTCCTCACTAAGGAGACTGTAATAATTCTACGGTTAAAAGATCACACATTTATTATTTTCACTTATTCCTTTTTTTTTTACTTTGCTAGGGAATTCGGTAGCCGTGAGTAGTGTCTGGCACAAGGCCACCTTTTCGTAGGCCAGCACTGCATGCTACCGGGTCTGCTACATTATCATCATTATTATTATTATAATCATTATTATCATAATTTTTATCATTATTATTATTATTTTCATTAATATTATTATCATTATTATGATTATTATCATTGTTGTTATTATTATTATTATTATTATTATTATTAATTCGTGTAGCATATATTGACCCCAAGTCCCAACCAGCGATTTCGACTGACAACATGTATTTTTTTTTCATCAGAAGATGCAAAAAGATGTGTTGCGAAGAATCAGTGTGAAAATATCTAATTGTGATAACTGCATGGAATGAACCTATGCAAGATATGATGACTACCCATGAGGAACAGATTTTTTTTTGTTCGTTTTTCCCCATTTATCTCCTTTTGGTGTCATTCCCAAAGACCCAATAATAACAGGCAATGCAGTTGTCTTGAGATGAGACTATTCTACTGAATTTACGTAGTTTCTCAAACTTTCTCAAAGATCTGTTTGCCAGCTGGGACTCCGGCATCTATCAGATGTGTTCCTTTAACGTGATTTTTTTCCAAGGTATGTCTGATCGATTTGTCTGGATTCCATGTTAAGTCTGAACGCTGAACTTCACTAGGATGTTAACCTTTTCATCCTGTAGAAGATGTAGTGGTATATCCACTCCTACCAACAGACATTGCGTCAGCGCCATTAATTCCCTCATGAATTTAAGGAAAACCTTCATAGAACAAAAGTACTTAAAATACGGAATTAAGACGAAGATGATTTAAGAAGAAAAAGAATTAAGAAGAAGAAGATGAAGAATTAAGAAGAATAATTATGAAGAAGAAGAAGTAAGTAGATGATAAAAGAGGTAAAAGAAAAATAATTAAGAAGAAGAAAAATTTTAAAAAGAAGAAGAATTAAAAAGAATTAAAAAGAAGAATAACTAAGCATTAAAAGAATAAATTAAAAAAGAAGCAAAATTTAAAAGAATGAAGTTGAATTAAAAAGAAGGATTAAAAAGAGGAATTAAGAAGAAAAGAATTAAGAACAAGAATATGAAGAATTAAGATGAAGAATTGCGAAGAAGACGGACTAATAATAATAAGAATTTAAAACGACGAAATAAGAAAAAGAAGACGAAAAAAAGAAAAAGAAAAATAATCAAGAAGGAGAAGAATAATTTAAAAGAAGAAGAATTAAGAAGAAGAATGATAAAGACAAATTAAGAAGAAAAATTAAGAAGGAGAAAAATTAAGAAGACGAATATGAAGAATTAAGATGAAAAATTACGAAGACGATGAAGTAAGAAGAATTATAAGAATAAATACGAAGAAGAAGAAAAAGAAGAATAATAAAGAACAAGAAGGATTTGAAAAAGAGAATTAAAAAGAAGAATTAAGCAGGAAATGAAGAATTAAGAAAAAGAAGTAAGAAGAACACGAAGAATTAAAAACGAAGATGAAGTATTAAGAAGAAGAAGAAGAAGAAGAAGAAGAAAAAGAAGAAGAAAGAAAGAAAGAAATTAGGACAAAGAAGAATTAAGAAGAAGCTGAAGAATTCATGAAATCCGACCTAGTTCTGTCTGGAAAAATTTTTTTTTAATTTCCACCCTATACAAGATCCACTCAAGGCAGAGCAATACTGTATGAGAGGAGAAGGCAAATAGTGTAGTTTATGAAGTTATGCCAGAATAATTATGATTGGCTATAGAATGTAGATTCCTGAAATCATCGTGTCGGAAGCAGCAGTTCTTGGAAAGCAGCTGCTCCTCTGGAATTTTTATCCCATATACATGGTATGGCAGGTTCTATAAGGACAGGGCTGTTGGAACCAAGTAATATAACTCTTTAAAAGACTTTTTCTTTATTTTTGGGGGGTGGTGTAATGCTGCCCTGGAGCCACTCGAGGTATAATATTACAGAGTAAGAATGACAACATATGCAGATATGCGCCGATGATAAACGTTAACCCTAGACTTAAACCGCTTAAGATTGTAGTGATCTTGAAAGCATCTACTTGGGAACCGGTTTCATATAGATACATATGGTGTTCCATAGAAAAAAACACGCCCTATATTAATTAGGGTGTCCGAGTGGTTAAGACGTTCGCTTTCTGACCGTCAGACACGAGCACAAATCTCATCATGGCCGATTTGTCAGGAAAGTGACGTCTTGTTATCAACTAGAGGAGGCGGCTACAGAGTGCGAATTTTTAGTCATATATATATATATATATATATATGTCCTCAAAGATGAAAAAGAGACTTGAGCAACGGAGGTATGATTGTATTGTAGAATGCTATGAATATCATGGGCCAAGCATGTCTGCAACGATTGGAGTTTTGGAGAGGATGCAAACAAGGAGGAAGTTTATACTTAACATCAGGAAAAGGCAGCTGAAATTTCTGGGACACGCAATGAGAAAGCGGGGTTTGAAGAATTTGTTACTCAAAGGGTGAATAGAGGGAAAGTGAGACAAGGGAAAAGAAACGGTTGCATACCTAGCGGGTTTAAGTAAGTGGATGACAGAACAGGCTCTGAGAGAAGTAGAAAAGGGACAAATACTTATTGAGAGCTACAATGGATATAGGGAAGTGGAGAGCCTACGTCATGAAGAGGCACGGCACAAAAAAAAAAGATAGATAGATTGATACGTTAATTAAATCATATATATATATATATATATATATATATATATATATATATATATATATATATATAATATATATGTGTGTGTGTGTGTGTGTGTGTGAAAAGTGTATATAAATATAAATAAATATAAGTATGTATAATTATTTATATATAAAATGCGCGGTACTTATTAGAAAGCGCTCAATATCAGAGATAGAGCTAACATATTTGGTTGGATAGATCTATCCAATCAAATATATATATATATATATATATATATATATATATATATATATATATATATAAAAAAGTATCTAAAAACCATATATAATCGGTTTGCTCAAAACTTGAGAGTGTCAGAACCTGATCGGATGCTGTCCATAGTTGTTCGAGCACCAAATCACAAGTCAACGTGAGCGAGTGTTTGATGGTACAGATCTTGTTAAATCTTTTCTCTCTCTCTTTATCCCAGAAATTATGACTACGGGTCGCTCAGCTTGGTTGCAGCATAAAACACAGTTTGGCTGTGTGGGCGTTGAATAAATTTGCCTGAGCAGGCGTTAGCAATAGGGATTGACTAACCGCCCTAGCAGACGTGTGGTGCGCGGAAAAAATTAACAGATTTTATTATTATTTAATTATCTTTGATGTATTATGTATACTCCTTCCTTTCCGGATCCCAACCAGAGACCTAAGGTCAGAAATGGCACTATGATATTTTCCATTGAGTAGTTTCTGAGGAGAAAAAACAACTAAGGTCATACACATTTTAAAAGCCTTTGGTAAGGTGTGGGCTGTACTTGTGAGTATAATTTTTTGTATTTCTTTAAGGCATGGGCTTCCAGGTATTCCTTCATTGAGTCTATTGGAATCTTTTCCAATCGTTCCGAGGACTCCAACTACAACGGAAGTTGTTAATATCCTCATGTGCCACATTTCTGAGATTTCGATTTCAAGGTCTTTGTATTTTTATGGTTTTATAAAGAACTTCAAAGATATATTGCAATCTGCAGGTACTGCCATACCAATAAGGAAGCACATTTTGTCTTTGAGGTATCTAATCAGAGTGTCAGGATGATCAGCTTTGAGTGTTCTCTTTTGTGTGTATTGTAAAGTCCCATAACATTGCTACAGGCTCTATCTCTGTAACCGAGTATAGGTTATGTTCATACCAATATCTTTTAGTTTCCTTTCAGTAGAAATTGTAGATCTTCCTGTGCAGATATTGGCTCACTCTGTCATGCCGGGTTTTATATTCTATGGGTGGCAATACCGTCCAATCTGATACAAGATGGTCAGTTGTTTACCGGATATTTATCACAGAATCTGCATTTAGGTCTAATACAATTTTTCATTATATGTGCTTGATAATTTCTAGTTAGCAAGTATTTGTCCTACGCAGCAAGAATAAAATCTTCGGTTTCAGCTTTTAGCAGTGCAAGACGTAGCCGCTGCTGGCTATGGGGGTTGTCTTCATCATCGTGTAGCCGTTTATCTTGCCAACGTTTCTTTATCTCGGGGGTTTCAGTTGCTATTCCTTTCTTTTTTTTAACTATTTTACAGCTTCCGTCAATGTATTATGCTTGTCACGTATTTCTTCAGTCATTTGAAAATCCATTTTGAAATTGTTGACTTTATTTATTACTGAATAGAGTCGCTTACTACTTTCATGTTCTTTGACGCATATCATCATCCAGTCTTGTGTAGTTTCCAGGTATCTTTGAAAGCAAATTGTTGTAGTTTTTAAGACAGTTCTAGTTGAACTAATCCTCTGTATCCTTCGGATCTAGGCACCTACAGGCGATCAACATCAGCCTTGGGATGATGCATGCGATGGCAAGAGAGAAGCTTTCTTGTATTGGCGTCCATTCACTTTATGTCAGTTATGGTGTAGCTAAGTATGTTGAAACTGTACAGGGACAGCCTAGGTGTTTATGGCTGATATTCTGTTTTTTGAAATAAGGTCGATATTCAGTACCAAACGCCCGTACCTGTAGTATTCATTTCTTATCTTCACCATCATTTCATTTCTCCTTCATCTGGGTATTGCTCCTTTGCTAATTCCTAGGTACTTATAAGCTTCATCTTATTCTGGTTCCCTAATCTTTGTGAAAAAAAAAAAATGTAAATCTGTTGATTTTTGTTTTCATTCGTTCTTTCTTGAATGTTACTTTTGCACATTTATCTAATCCGAAACCCGTACCAATTTTGTCGCTGAAACATATTAAGGAGACCCTTCAACTCATTATCGTCTTTGGCAAAGAGTTTGAGATCATCCATGTAGAGTAGATGTCTGAATTATTTCTTGTCTAGTTTGTAACCATAGCTATTTTTATTTAGTTCATGCGTAAGTGGGGATTAAGAAAATACAAATTCCTTGAAAAATTCATCATGGAATACTCAGGCGGTCGCAGATGGCACTGCCTCTTGTGTGATTTAGGTATAATGTAGTAGAACACCATATTATAGCTAAATATCAAGAATACAACATTATACCTAAATAACTTCTTCTTCTTCTTCTTCATCTTCTTCCTCATTTCCGTTTCCTTCTTCTTCTTCTTCTTCTTCATCATCTTCTTCCTCTTCTTCTTCTTCTTCTTCTTCTTCTTCTTCTTCTTCTTCTTCCTCCTCCTCTTCTTCTTCTACTTTATGTTGTTCTTCTTCTTCTTTGTCTTCTGCTTCTTCATCTTCTTGCTCTTCTTCTCCTTCTTTTTCCTCTTCTTCTTCTTCATCATCATTATCTTCTTTTTATCTTCTTCTTCCTCCCCCTCCCCCTTTTCTTCTTCTTCTTCATCTTTTTCTTCCTCTTCTTCTTCTTATTATCCCACTTCTTCTTCTTCCACCAGCTTCTTCATCTTCTTCCTCTTAATTTTCTTTTTTCTCTTATTCTTCTATGTTATCTTTCTCCTCTTCTTCTTCACCATCTTCTTCTCCTCTTCTACTTCCTCTTCTTCTTCCTCTTCTTCATTATCTCCATCTTTCTCTTCATCTTCTTCCTCTTTTTCTTCTTCTACTTTTTCTTCTTCCTCTCATCTTCTTCCTCTTCTTCTTCATCTTCATTCTCTTCTTCTTCTTTTTCCTCTTCTTCCTCCTCTTCTTCTTCTACTTCATCTTCCACTTCCTCTTCTTCCTCCACTTCTTTTCATCTTCACCCTCTTCTTCTTCTTTTTTTCCTAATCTTCTTCTTCTTCATCTTCTTTCTCCTATTTTTCTTCCTCTTCCTCTTCTTCCTCTTCTTCATCATCTTCTTCCTCCTCCTCTTCTTCTTCCTCTTCTTTTTCTCCATATTCCTCTTCTTCTTCTTCTTTTTTCTTCTTCTTCTTCTTCTTCTTCTTCTTCTTCTTCTTATTATTATTATTATTATTATCTAAAAAATATTACTATTATCTGAAAATTATTATTATTATTATTATTATTATTATTATTATTATTATTATTATTATTATTATTATCTAAAAATTAAATACTTCTATGATATAAAATAAATATTTTCAACGGTTGTGTTTGACACCTTATTTAAAAGATTTTCGAAAGTCCTGTCTTTATCACCATGCGTAACCCAGCGTTATCTAGAAGCTGAATTGTAACCATCAAAAAATATCTCAATTTCGTGTACACAAACCATTCCTTCCCGGTTTATCTTGACGTTATTGAAATGAATTTTATATAATGAACAGAGATGAGCACAGTAAACAGTGTGTATAGATTTGGTGAAAAATTTTGTATTATAAATTTTTAAAATGTCAGTTTGACTTAAGCGATCTAGCATAACACGAAATCTTAATAAGACGTGAAAATTGATAACTTTCGATAATATTCCACCAGCTTCCGATAATATTTTTGTAAATTATTCTGTAAAGAAATATATGAAAAAATGCATTCGTTTAAAATCATTTTATATTAGATATCTTTCCGAAAACGATCTTGATAAGGTTATCAAAAGTTTCATAACTTTGAAAAGAGATCATTTCAATTCGAAAAAAAAATAACAAGAAAATATCTCTTGAAAATAACGTTTTTATTTATCAAAGTCAGTATCATCTCTGCGCGTGAGTGTTGTGAAATTATATTCCAGTGCTATTTATTTTTAAGTAATTTGGCAAACAATATGTTTTGAATATGCCTGTTATATTAAAGAGTCTATAAATATAGAAAATATGCTCTAGAATTATTAAAATTGTTTTTAAATATAGAGACATCTGTAGGGTTTCTTCTCATTATCAGTTTTCGCAACAAATTAAGGCAACTCTGATTTTGCTCTAGCCTCTATATTAGGCATGAGCAATTTCAGTCAGTGGTCCGTATGAAGTAAATTAGGTCAGAAAGATGGCCGCATTACTCAGATATACCAAGGTACCTTTTTCAATAAAAATACCACGGTTAAATGTAATTGTCAGAAATTCCCAACAAACAGAATTAACAAAGTGTGCAATAAATATAACAAAAAATGAACAGAAATTTGGTGCATTATGGCGGCCTATTTTATTGGCTAGGAAGAAATCCCATCATGCATCTGTATGTTTTTTATGTAGAATTGGGAAATAGGATGTTTACTGTCATTCCAATACAGACTGAAATATATATATATCATGGGTGTTTTACTAGAATCCATGCTAATATGCTGCCTTGTGGCATATGTTGGATTGGGTGGAGAAGGAAGAATTCTTGTGATGATTGAGGAAATTATTTGAATGAATGGGTCACGAATCGGATTAACTAGGTGTAGGATAGACGGTTTTGACTAGCCTCTCCCTACTTACTATTCGGCTTTATGCAATAACATTAAAATACTGCAGGCATTTTTCCTACAAAAGACCATGCACATCAGTATCTGTCTTAGAAATAAGGGGAAGTCCATTTTATTATATCAATGTCAATTTTCTTTTTGGGGAAGTGTTCTAATTTTATAAACGAGTGTTCTCTAAGCACAAACAGACAGATAACAAAGACATAAGAAGACGAGCTCAACAAGAAATATCGTCAGAAATACGATTGGGTCGCATTTACTGTGGCTGGGGAGAAAACAAAGATTGATCCAGAAGACGGCCCGAAGCGGTCCGGGATTGCTCGAAAGAGCCACATGCAAGACAGAAGTATTGAGTCATAATTGACGGCCTGGATAGAACTTTAGCATTTCAAACGAGATTTCTCAAGTCACTATTAGACATTGTTTTTACAGTGGATAATTGAGACATTTTGATGAAACCAATGTTGTTTTTTTTATATTTAATAAAACTGTTTTTAGAGTTATCAACAGTTTTGCGCATCTTATTGAAGGGGTTCTTATTCCAGCATTATTCCCAAACTAGTCTTAGGACGCGAAAAAACAAAATTTACCACGGCCACAGAGCTATCACATGAAAAATCATTGTAAGGTGGCGTGAATTATCGGGGCTCTAACACGAAACAAGCTGACGTAAAATATTGAAACTCTTACAAGAAACTCTTTGCAAAGTGACGGGAATTATATGAGATCTAATATTAAATCGATTCCAAGGTGACATTAATTATTGGAGTTCTGGCAAGAAACTCATTACTACTGACCTGGATTATCGGAGCTCTAACACGAAAAAAGCTGACTTGTAATGCTTACAAGAAACTCTTTGCAATCTGATGCAATCTTGTCTGTAGTGCACAACCTACAAAGAGGTGTTCTCACAAGACTTCAATCCGCAATATCTAAAACTCGAATCAACGCTATCGAGACGACACTCGGGCCTCAACCAAAGTTAGAAAAAAAAGCCGGCTCAACCGTAAGGTTGGTATTACTCTATAAAGTTCTTGGATCTTACGACTGAGGAAGACGAAGTAGTCGAAAGGGTGTGTTGTCACAATAATAATAATGGCCTGAAAATAGAAGAAATAATATGGGGAAATTCAATACTATGATTAACTCTGTTGTGATAGAAACATTGGTTATGATAAAGAATGGTACAATATTTTATTTTCTGCAGAGCTGCGCACGTCATCCGCAAAACCCTGTCAATCAAAAACGAAACGACACAAAAAGTTGATAGTTAACTGTCCCTTTAACTCATAGAACCCAGGGTAACATAGTAAGAGAGAAAGAAGAAAGGAAAGAAAAGAAAAAAAAGAAGGATCAATTTAGGAAAAAAGAAAAAAAAGAGCGAAAAGAAGGAAAAATGAAAAAAAGAAAAATTAATGAAAAAGAAAGAAAAAAGAAGGAAGAAGTGGAGAAGGGGGGAAAAGAAAAAAGAAAAAAATGAACGATAAAAAACGAAAAAGAAAGAAAATAAAAAAGAGAAATAAAAAAAATAATATAAACAATGGAAACAATACAATGATTAATTGGTTTTAAGGTTTGGAGAGTTGACGTAATCAACATGGCTGACATATTATTCATGTGAAATTAATATTTTTATCACGAACAAAATTATCTAAACAGCGAAAATACAATTTATTGATGAAATCTAATTTCTACCCAGAATCCTCATCAGTTGTCATTTAATAATCCTCTTCCTTTTTTATACTTTCTCTCAGTACAAAGTATGCGATGTTAGTCGTACGGAAAATTTTGCAAAAAGTAGAATTTAGTCCAGCCTATGGTCTGCTTTTACTAAACAATGGTTTCAATTGTGATAAATGCGACTCCCTATTGAGAACAGGCAATTACATTATTTATGCATTTGTTATAAACCGTACCTATGAACACAAATGGGTATGTCCCAATCCTCATAAATACGTTGGACATATGCTGCCTAAGTCGTCCACCACTAGCAGTGGTTTACCTACTTCACGTCGCTGGCGAGTATTGTATTTTGTTGATGTTAGAAAGATTACCATTTCATTTCCAACCTCCGATCTGGTTATTCCTCATTCAATAACCCTTGCTAAGTTAAAACATTCTCTTTACCCTTTCGTTCTCTCTCTTTCTCCCCCTCTCTCTCTTTCTCCCCCTCTCTCTCTGTTATAATCCGTACCTATGAACACTAATGTATATGCCCTAAACCTCATAAATACGTTGGACACTATTGTAAGTGCTTAAACGAGTTACATTCTTTTGACCCAACAGCTCAGATATTTACGGCAAAGAACATTGTCCACAATGGCAAATCATCACCAGCCATTCCCTTTATGTTTCTTTGGTAAAGAGTAAGTTTCACTCAAACAGCATTATTTTGTGGAACCGACTCTCGAGAGGATGCTTCCCTGACAACTAAAATTAACCTCTTCAAGGCCAGGATCAACTCATATTTATCCTATATATCATTATAATACGCACTACTTACAACAATTTAATTCAGTATCCCTCTACTTTGAGTTGCTCCTGAGCCTTGTATTGGGTAAATTAGAGTAGAAAGTTAAAAATAAAAACATTTGCTGAACTTGAGCAATATATTTTCTTGAAAAATTGCTTCAAGAGAAAGATTTTAAAATTTCAACCAAGTGTAATTGTTCGATCAATAAAGACCGAATATTTTGTATAAGGAAACGGCTAAATTCATTATTAACAGTACTCTTATTTTACGTCATGTGGCAATAATTATAAATAAAATAATGCACTAAAATAAGTAACTAAGTAATCATTTTACGTCCTTTGGATATCGGTACCTTGAAAAAAAAAAACAGTTCAGTGATCGATTTTGAAATTAAGTCCCGTAAAGTCGCTACAGAACGGAAATTGCTGCGAAAAACAAAACAAAAAATAAACAAAAAAAAACCCCGAAAAAAACATTAAAATGAAAAATAAAATCATGTTCTTAAACAGACTCGTTACATCGAGATTTTCATAAGGATATCATCCCTGGTACCATATTCGTTCAGAAATATCTAAAGTGTCAGCTGTATTAACGGGTTTATAAGATTAATAGTTAAAATGACGTCTTGACGAATACCATATTTATTCGAACCTGGCGCTGCAAAATCACAAAGAACTGTACGAAATAACAGAATCAACATCACGTGGGTCCTTAAACAAACGCAATAGCTAAAATAAATACCACATAAAACTGCAAGATAATGACATACTCAAGATGTTGATATTCCACACGACTTCAATTAAAATGTTAGGAAAGAAACCCCCATCAATACTTGAAAGATTGATAGCAGTTGCTGAAGATATTTTCTGGAAAAATAGTTTGAAGATAAAAAAATATATATATATACATTTCAACCGAATGGATTACTCACTGCTCGGTCGATGAATGTCTTATGTTTCCTTATAAGGAAACGGCTAATATTACCATTCACGTTAAGGGGTGTTTATTCTTTGAAGTAGAAGAGGATACTAGAGTAGTTATGCTCTGTTGAGAGCATTACTTCACGGATCGGTAGAGGGATATCTTTTCGTATATTCGAGTTCTGCTTGAAGTCTGGGTTGAGCTTCAGTCACACTAGGCTTTCAAGACAAAGGTCCTCTTTGGAAAAACACACATCCATTGGGAGAGACGAAAATAGAGCGTCTGTTCGGGGATGTTTTAACGTTACTGGGTTTGTAATTAAGGTATTCAATATAGTCAGATTCTCTACTTTAGTTGGGTCAGTGGAAGGTTCAGCTTGTTGACCATGTTCGCCATAGTCTATGAATATAGAATCCAGCGCAGTACGTAATCTGTTCAATGAAACAACGTTAAAGATTAACACTCAGGAGTCAGACACTCTACTGAATCTGACTATATCGCCAATACCACCAGCAGCTGTTCCATAATTCTTCAGTCTTCGATATCAAAGGCTGGTAGTGATATTTAGCCAACCCCACCCCACAAAGGTTACATGTGGCACAAGGCCGGGATTAGCGTGGGATCTCCGAGCCCGTAAGCTCTGTCAAAAATATTCCCTATTCGAACGAGTATAAACGGGTTCAGGGGCAGTCAACCTCCCCGGACGACACTCTGCCCTTCGTCGGAGCCTCGTCCGTGTTATCAAAGGCTGGCAGTGCATATTCGGGAAAAACTCGGTCGCCTTTATACACGTCGCATTGAATATTTTGAGCCTTCTGATTGGTTTACTGTTCTATTGGTGAACTATTAAATGAGTCAGCTCATTTTGGCTTGCTCACTAGTACCCCAGGGTACCCCAAAATTCCAACACAGGTCTCAGGCTCTGGTCATGTAAAGTTTTTGAAAATGTTTTCATTGTATATTTTTGTGGGGGTATGTATTGTGGACTGCAGATTATTAATGTTCTTAAAAAGAATCCTATAATTATAGCAGATTTGAACATGTTGCTTTGGAGGGAATAAAATTGATAAGATGATACTTCTTGATAGTTTATCTGTAAAGCTCACATTTCATTTCATTTTACCCTTCCGAGATATCATGCTGCATAGAAATAATAACGAATACCTCTAATATCTTTATTATTTCATCCACAATAATATGAGAAAGGTATGCAAAAAAGATAACAGCATTATTAACAACAATAACAATGTCAATAAACTAGATAAAAACATATACATACTATAACCTACTAACACTATAACATCCACTAACTAAAACAATTTATTCAATCTAAACAAAATCAACATAATTGCAACCACATCTAAATGTGTTATGGGTATGATCAGAACCAAAAATACCTATAACACTAGTAATTCTGAAAAAGCATATCTAAAATAATTTGTCAGAAATGATCTTAACAATATATTGGGGAAACTTACAGAAATTTGAATAAACGTATCTTGGATCACAATGTATCAAATGCATTAGGTATACGTAGAAATAAATACAGCCGCAACTTTGACATGACGAATGTTCTGTCTATTAAAATATAAAATATCTTAGGAGCAAAATTTTCAAGAGTGCTGCTATTGAATCTTATCAAAATATAAATCTGCGCCCAGGATTTTAAATAAAAGAAATTTAAACAGATATAGCACATTTCTCACATCCTTCAACATCAATACATTCGTGAGTATAAACGGATTTTGATAAATATTATCAGAAAAAATATCTGTAATTTATTCAATCAGCCATGTCTGAAGAGAATTTGCTGCCTAAATTCACAAATGATATATATATATATATATATATATATATATATATATATATATATATATATATATATATATATGAATAATAGCAAATAACTTTAAGGTTCCATTTAATAAATTATTTCACCACAACCATTTTAAAGGGCTCTGGATCATCGGACTTTACTTCCAACATTTGAAATGTCTGAATTTACATTGAGCTCTCTGGATATCACCCTCCTTGGGTCTACCCATAAAGATTACCTAATTTTGCATAATATATATATATATATATATATATATATATATATATATATATATATATATATATGTATGTATGGAGAAGGTGTGCTATATTTATGGGATAAAGTGCTCAATATCAGAGATAGAGCATGTAAATATAAAAGTGAACATAAAAGTCAACACTGAGAGGCGACAGTCTGTTTCATGCTAGATGTAATCGTCAGGCCTCAAAACAGACTGTCGCCTCTAAGTGTTGATGTTCACTTTTATATATATATATATATATATATATATATATATATATATATATATATATATATATACATATATATATATATATATATATATATATATATATATATATATATATATATATATATATATATATATATATACATATTTGAATCTGTAAGCATTGAATTGGCAAGGGAATTAGGTAAACATTGGTTGTTTATATTTGAATCTGTAAGCATTTGTCTTGTCTAGCGATAACTAAATAGTGGCTGGGTGTATCTGGACTAATGTGTATATACTTGCTTCGGATGAAGGTAAATATTAGTCGTTAATAATGGTGCGTTTAACGTTTTAATTGGTTCGTCAGTTGATCAATATTGGTCATTTATAGCTGTGTCCATAATCCCTTATGTGGTTTGGGGTTAGACAAATATTAATAATTTATATTTGAGAATATAATCATTAAATTCTTTACGTAATTAATTTGTTTAACAGTCAGTTAATATCGGGCGTTTATATCTGAGTCTATATTCAATTACCATAGGTCGTTTACCTTTGAATCTGTTAGCATTTACTTCCTTCGGGTATAGGGAACGGTTCGCCATTTATAATTGAATCTATATGTATTTGCTTATATAGGTAAATATTGGTCGTTTATACTGAGTCTATTTACAGTTATTTGTTCAGGATATATGCAATTATTGGCCGTTTATATATTGAGTTTATTTGCATTTATTTCCATCGAGGATAGGTAATGGTTGTTCAATTACATTTGAATGTACAATAATTTACTTCGTTCGGGTTTAGGTAAATATTAGTCGTTTTTATTTGTTTATATATATATATATATATATATATATATATATATATATATATATATATATATATATATATATATGATGTTTCCTGACCAAAAACACGCATGCGTAGGCTTTAAGAAAGCTTTATTCAACTGAGAATAAAAGGTTCGTGTATAGGTTTCTTTTATAATCCCAGTAAACAGAAATAGCTCTCTCAAAGAAGAGAGTTAGGAAAGAATGGGAGATCACTCTTCATTATTCATAACATAGTGGTATCTTTTATTTGGGTCTATAAGCATTTACTTGCCGTGGGAATAGACAAATACTGGTAGTTTATATTTGAATGTGCTGAATGCTATAACTATCGTGTTTAATTATGATGAGAAAACTAAGCGTGAGTTTGCAAACATTTATAAGACCAAAATCAATAAGTAAGACAGCACAACCACACCATTTTAACGAGCATAGGCAGTTTCAGTTAAGTATGAATCAGAAATATTGGAACGTATCGTTAATTCAAGTTCTGACGCTAGGATTACTACAACAGGAAATTTTACGGATTATCAACCCTTATTGTGTTATTTAAAGCCTAAATATATTTTAGATTGTACGGGTAAATAATTATTTGAACGTGAATATTGTTTATCAATTGTTTGGGAAATAACATAATAATTTTTTTTCCTGAGACAAGCTACCGTCTTTAAGCTATAGCTGTAGGAGACATGATGAATTCATACCTTTCCCAAATGTATGTCGGTGTAAATGAATTTAACGAACCCTACGGGAATTCGAAGTTGGCTCTCCTAGAGCAGATATCCATTAGACCAGAAAAATTGAAAAGAACAAGAGAAACAAAAGTCAACGGGGCGTGAAACGTCAGACGTTAGCTAATCCCCGCCCCAAATGTCTTTTTAAAGCACAGAATATATAAGGCTAAATAGAAATAGACTATAATCAGCCAGAATTGGAATGGCTAAATGGAAAATGTTTAGTGGTGCAATAGTTGAACAAAGAACAAACAGGAGTATGTATGACATCCAAATGAAGAATGAACATTTTAGCAAAAGGGAATGCATTCCAAACGCTAGACAGAAAGAAAGAAGAACATCTACTATGGCAACAGAGAATAAAGACCGGGTCTACATGAAAAGAAAATCTATGGAAGGATGCGTGATACTAAATTCGGAAGTAAAACATTAGCCCAGATCAAAAGAAACAAAGACAGCAGGACCAGATGAGGCTGTCTTAGAGATGATGGCACCCCATAACGATTTTGAAATTGATATGGTTTCTGGAATAAAAACAACGGAAGATCAAAACAAATCAATTTTCATATCATTGTCAAAGAACCCATGTGTGAGAATGTTATTTCATCAGATTCGTAATGAAAGAAAACATTAATAATATAGTTGTTTTGATTTTTTTAAATTAGTTTCCAAATATATTGCTCGAGTACCAGTAAAATAGCAGTAATGAATAAAAAAAGGAGACTACATTGTACGACATGGAAAGTAGAATGATCATGTAACGATTCACAAGTAAATTATTTATATTATTCGGATTATTCTCCTCATCTTTGTCGCCATAAATATTACAATGTTTCGACCGTGGTAGGCCCTGGCCTTCTTCAGGTGCTTGGAATGTCGAACTTAACCCTTTATTTCGCTCACTGGGGTAGACTGTTCTAGTTCCACGTGCTATGTTTAAAAAATATTCGGTAACTAATTTCAAATACGAACTTAACAACGACAATAAAATTCCCTTTCATGATGTATTGATAGACAGTAATAATAATACATTTGTGGAATCTTCCGCAACAAACCAGCCTTACCTCTTTTTAGGAAATGCACTCTTCCTATCTGGTAAGTAACATCCTACTTTCACGTAAATATAACAAGTATTCATTGGTCAATCCCCTCCAATCTTGCTTGCTGATTGGTTAGTTCCAACCAATCAAACCGCCTGCACGCGACCAATCTGTTTTTCCCGCGTTCTCCGTTTGAGCCTCCCACGTGGTACACGACCATTATATAAACCTAACACGTGTAAACTTCCTCGAGTTTTTCTTTCCATTCATCTCTCTTGCACGTCTCATTCCTTGCTACCAAGTGCCAAGATGTAACCTTCAGGAACTCCCGTCTTAGTCATTGCTGACCAGACGTTAAAGACAATTACCAACATTCACGAACTCTGAAATCACTTCTGAACTTACCTCACAATTCCAAACTTTCGTAAAATGAACTCCGGTACAAATCAAAGGGACACGACTCTGTCCTACATTTTCAGTTCGCATGCATGTACATCAAACATATAAATCTAATTGTTATGTTTTGGAATAATTCAGTTCAGTTTTGTATTTTATTCTATGTGCTATTTACGTCAAGTATAAATTGCATTGCGTTCACGCATTGTCCTTAATCACATCTTTCTTAGCCATCACATATATTGGTAACTCAATCACTACAACGATGATAATACAACCGCTACATATTTAGTGATCCCGTCAGGAATAAGCAATAATGGTACCCTATCTCTACACATTTACTACCCCCCATATAAAAAACAACTAGCATAAACATTTGCACTCTGGCTTTTTATGAAAGTTTAAAATGCATCACTACTTTTTCTTAAATATAATAAAAATAATCTAAATGTCTTTGAAGCTATCTATATAAAAAATTGAGAGAAAACTTTAAGAAAATAAATTATGAATATTGCAGAAATGTTCTAAAATGTTTACAATAGATAGACTAAAATTTCAAGGGCTATATTAATAGTTTCTCATAATATTTTTTTCTTTCTCAAAAAGACATTTTCACATTTCATAATTAGCTACCTACCCTGCAGAGTCCATCTGCAACGCATAGCGCAAAAATTAGGGGTCCTCACTCCGCACGTAAAATTATAGCTTTCAGATGAACATTGCAATTTTGTTTTTGTAAATCATGAACGCTACACTTTCGTCTTAAAAGTACACCCTGATGCTAACGTTTGTGTTAATGCCGAAAGGACTCGGAATAAAACTATATGTATCAATACAGTAATTTTCTCTCTTCTTTTAATAGCAACACCAAAAAGCTCATCAGAGAATATGAAAGGATCCTATTGAAGATAAGCAGACAGAACTTCAAAATATACACACACAAACAAACACACACACACACACACACACACACACACACACACACACACACACACACACACACAGAGATGGAAACTCAAGATCCGAAGATGAAAGTCACATTAATCAGATAAGTAACAATATTTTTAGTTACATTAATTTTATATATATATATATATATATATATATATATATATATATATATATATTAATTCTTTTATACCCACATACACAGACACACGCACACGCACACACACAAACATATATATATATATATATTTATTAAAGACATTTTTTATGTTTAACGTTGTTAAACATAAAAAATGTCTTTAATAAATAAATTGTCGGACCTTGTCCATTTCTTAACATATGACGTCATTTGTTTACATTCGATACGCCAGAGCAGTTATGAATGTACGAGATTCATGGAAGATTGTAGTTTATAAACAGTAAATTGACCTTGTCTGCCATAAGGTTCATTGTGGCCCAGAGGTAAGGCACGTCAGCGTAAATGACGGTTCCGTATAGGATGCAGGTTCGAATCCTGTCAATGAACGAATATTTTCTATGAAAATTTCTCGGACATTCAGGCCGGTAAATGTTATTTAATACTGTTTATCATAAACAGAGCATTTGCTTAAATACTTGTATCTATGAAATAACAACGTTAAACATAAAAAAAAATGTCTTTAATAAATAAATTGTCGGACCTTGTCCATTTCTTAATATATATATCTATATATATATTTAAAATGGCACTAAAAGTAGAGGTTTTGTACATTAAATAATATAAAATTATACATGTTTAAAAAACGAGATATGATTTTTTAGACAAAAACTTATTTAGAAAACGTTAAACTCATTTTTCTTTCATAAATCAGATATGATTTCTGATTTTCGCAGAATTGTTCACTTACTTGAAGGAGAAAAATCTGTTTTTTATCTCCTAGTTTTCTAAAATTTTGATATATATTCTTATTTTCTTCTTCATTGTTTTTAATAAGAAATTTTAGCTTCTCTATTGTTCGAAGGTCTCACATAATATATATATATATATATATATATATATATATATATATATATATATCAGGTATGAAAAAAAGTGTTGCACGCTAACATAACCTGCGTTTGGAAACACACATTTTATTAAATGAAAAAATGTCGATCCACAACACTCGGCCAAATATGAAAATAATACCAGAGGGAAACATTTTACAACTGGGTTAGAATATTGGACTTCATCCACCATATTCAACTCCCCTTACACCAACCAGTTAAGTTCGAAAATGCTTTTACTAAGATCGCTGTATGTGAAACGATCACGCAAGCAATGGCTTATCGTTGCATAAGAGTTGAAACCACTTTGGTGTTAAAGGTCGAGAAAATTGAAAGACATTAACGGACAGGGAGAAATACATAGACTGATTTTGTAGAATAATGGGCAAAAATAACAGAGAGTTATCAAAACTGAGAGTCTGATCGTAAAACCTATTTCGAGCGATTAATATTGCTGGAAAATACGCATGTTAGAAAGATGCTCGTCCTTAAACTCTTGACCGAAAGAACCTGACCAAGTGAACAAATATAAAACACTTTTCAGTGCTAAACCCTTGTTTCTGAGTATATATATATATATATATATATATATATATATATATATATATATATATATATATATATATATATATATATGAAAAAAGAAATTGAGACTATTTAAATAGATAGGAAAAAGACGGAGATACTTAGAAAGGTTGATAGAGAGAGATAGATTAATAGAGAGAGCGATACATAGAAATGAACAGTATTATATACATTGATAGAGGAACGAACTGAGAGAGATAATTAAACATTCTGTAATTGACAGATTGATATTGAGAAACCGACATATATATATATATATATATATATATATATATATATATATATATATATATATATCAATCTCCTTTCTGAGTATCTCCGTCTGTTCCTATCTATTTAAATAGTCTCAGTTTCTTTTCATATATATATATATATATATATATATATATATATATATTTTTGATTATCACCTATAAATATGCTGTTTATCCTTTGCCTCTTTAGCCGGCTTTCCTGACGATCCGCTTAGGTGAAACCTGGGTAGGTTTGTCTGACTCACTAGGTTAATCTATCTATCTATTTATCTATATATATATATATATATATATATATATATATATATATATATATATATATATATATAGAGAGAGAGAGAGAGAGAGAGAGAGAGAGAGAGAGAGAGAGAGAGAGATAAATATGAACAGACAGTAAAAGATAGATAGATAGAAAGGATTTTAGATACATTTACAAATAGATAGATGGATAGATATATAAATATGAACAGACTGAGATAGATAAAAGACATATGAACAGACTATAATAGATATATTACTAGTGTGGATCAGACTGAAATTACATAGATGGATATGAAAAGATAGATAGATGGATAGATAGATGGATAGATATGAACAGAATGTAATAGATAGATAGATATATAGATAGATCGATAGAAAGAAATTATCCATTAAATGAAACAACGAATAGAATCAGTCAAACCAATCAAGACTTTTACCGCCAAAATACGTAACACGCAACGAATCAAAATGGCGCTTCCCACTTCAACTAAAGTCATGATTTTCTCGTGAATTCGATTTTTTGCGTGTGGCGAGGGATGTTGCACTTTTTTTTAACGAATTTTGTTCGTTTGTCTCGGTTGTTTTTGCAACTTCCGCCTGTAAATGTCTCCATTATCGAACGATATCTTTATCGAATCGATTTTTCACGCTAAAAATCAAGGGACATTTAACTACACCATTTGCTAAAAACACTAACGATTGCAGTCTTGGTCAATTGCAATCACATTATCCTTCTTTCCTTCTTTGTTTTGACCTGAGAAATTTCTCGCTTTACTCTTGCTTTCTTTTTTTTCTAGTGATTCCTCCTCCGACATATTGTATTTTTGTCTCTTTCTTGGTTTGATTTGTTGAATTTTGTACTTCAAAATTATTCTTTCTGTTCCCTGAAGGAATTTTTCTTTTCTTTTTTGTTTGTATATTTCTATTTATTCATTACTGAAATTACTTCTTCAAATTTCGCTATTTTCCTCGTCCTTTTTTTACGTTTCTCTTTGCTTTCCTATTTTTTCTTTTCCTTGTTTTTCTTATTTTTTTCTTTAAACTTTCATTTCTTCATATCATAATTCCTTTCTTTTTCTTCTTGATTTTACTCTCCATTTTCTATGGATTTGCCTCTTTTAATTTTCATGTTTATTTCTTTTATTTTTATTCTTTCTTTGTTGTTATTAATTTAATTTCTTTTCTCCTCATATATTGTTTACATTAATTTTCTCTTCTCTCTTTCTGTCATTGTATCCTGCTTTTTTTCTCTCTGTCTTTCCCTTTTTCTTTCTTTCTTTATTTTTCTTTCTATCTTTCTTTTGTCTTTTTTTTTTAATTAATTCTTCTCTTTTCGTCCTCATCAATTGTTTTAATGATCTCCTATTTTCCTCTATCGTTTTTTTTTTATTTTTTTATCTAAACCTCATTTTCATTTCATAAATTAATACACCATCGCATTTTCTCCTGGGATTATTATATATTTTCCTTTTTTTTTTTTTTTCGTTCATTCTTCACTTTTTCTTTCTTTCTTTCTTTCTTTCTTTCTTTCTTTCTTTCTTTCTTCTGTTACTTTTCCTTTCTTTCTTTCTTCTGTTACTTTTCCTTTCTTTCTTTCTTTCTTTCTTCTGTTACTTTTCCTTTCTTTCTTTCTTTCTTTCTTTCTTTCCTTTGTTACTTTTCCTATCTTTCTTTCTTTCTTCTGTTACTTTTCCTATCTTTCTTTCTTTCTTTCTTTCTTTCTTTCTTCTGTTACTTTTCCTTTCTTTCTTTCTTTCTTTCTTTCTTTCTTCCTTTTCCTTTCTTTCTTTCTTCCTTTTCCTTTCTTTCTTTCTTCCTTTTCCTTTCTTTCTTTCTTCCTTTTCCTTTCTTTCTTTCTTTTTCTTTTCTTCTTTCTTCTGTTACTTTTCCTTTCTTGCTTTCTTTCTTTCTTTCTTTCTTTCTTCTGTTACTTTTCCTTTCTTGCTTTCTTTCTTTCTTTCTTTCTTTCTTCTGTTACTTTTCCTTTCTTGCTTTCTTTCTTTCTTTCTTTCTTTCTTCTGTTACTTTTCCTTTCTTGCTTTCTTCTGTTACTTTTCCTTTCTTGCTTTCATTCTTTCTAACTTTTTATTTCTTTCTTTCAATCATTTCCCTTTTTTCTCTACTCGTTATTTTATTTTTTTATTTTCTTTGTTTCTTTCTTTCGTTCATTCTTTGCTTCTTTGTGTTTCTTAAATTCTTTCGCACTTTCATTCTTTATTTAATAATTTATTTACCCTTTCTGTTCGTTATTTTCTTTCTTTCTAGCTTTCCTTCTTTCATAATTTCTTTATTCTTTCTTTGTTTCTTTCTTTCGTACTTTTTTCATTCTTTCCTGCTTTGATTCTTTGTTTCATTCTTTCTTTTCACATTTTCCTCCATTCTTTTTTTTTTTCTTTCTTTCTTTTCAATTTTTACTCCTCATGTTTTTTCCTTCTTTCTTTATTCCTAATTTCATTCTTTGTTTCATTATTTCTTTTCCTTTTTTTCTTCACTCATTACTTTCATCCTTTCATTATTTCCTTCATTGATTCTTTTATTCGTTCGTATTTTCTTTCTTTCGTACTTTGTTTTTTTGTTTCATTCTTTCTTTTCCTCCACCATTTATTTATTTTCTTTCTTTCTTTCTTTCTTTCTTTCTTTCTTTTTACTCTTCATTCTTTCTTTCTTTCTTTCTTTCTTTTCTTTCTTTCTTTCTTTCTTCGTAATCTCATTCTTTGTTTCATTATTTCTTTTCCTCTTTTTTCACTCATTACTTTCTTTCTTTCGTTTTACATTTGTGTTAGTTTCTTTGTCTAATCTGAAAATATGGCAGGCAATGTTAGATAACATTTTCGAAGATGAAGACTAGAATTAGTTCTACCGACTAAGGCCGAGAATAATTAGAGAGAGCATGGGAGAAATAAGGAAGTTTTAATAAAAGTAGGAACTACGAATAACGTTGTAATGACAATCGTAAAGAAGGGATTGGAATTTCTAGAACAGACATTATAATAAGATAAGATCGAAACGAAATACTGAAAGCAACAGAATTATGAGAAACCCACTAGAGAAGTTTGAATGAATAGATGGCAAATCAATGACAAAGAGGAACAGAGGAACTATAGAATGAAAACTTATCCCCAAAGCAAGGCGATAATGGCACTAATACGCAAAATCTGGCGGAGCGTTAAAAAAAAGAAGACGCTACCCAGAACGATCAGATTGACATTTTCGAGCTGCCGTACCTTCGTAATCACAGTTAGACTAATCCAACTCTTTTCGAATCCTCTTCCCTGTCCTAAGATTAACACCGAAATACTCTGAATTGTTCCTGTTGAAGTTCCGGCGCGAATGTGAAGTACTGCAAGATGCCATTTACAAATATCTGCTGGGCTGAATTGTGTCATGTTGCTGATTTTCTCATAAATGGTACCCAACTGACCTTACTATATTGGAAAGTTGACAAAAAAAAAATAAGATGTGATAATTTACCCATCGCACCCTGTAGAAAATCTGTCAAAAATAGTTAAATATTGAAAGAACCTGGGCGCAACTTTACTTTGAATGATCTCGAAATTAAAGAAATTTTTATTAATTTTCGTCTTAGTGAATTGCTTTCTGTTTAATTAAAGTGACAATTTTTTTATTGAAATTGTGTTCAATCTCGTTACGGTGATCAACTGGTGAGTTTAATCTGTTGTTTTGTAAAATATCCCTTTTGTGTTCCTGTAATCTTTTATTTAAATATATGTATCTTTTTTGTATTGAGTAAGGCTTTTATTGTTTTAGACGTAGGTTGAATGAATGGATGGCAAATCATAGACAAAGACGAAGGTCTTTGGAGTGATCACTAGTGATGGCGACGGTATCCTTCCATTCATCTTCCCACAGGGCCTCAGACTCATCACGGAGGCCTAAATCAAGTGCTTTGTGGAGGAAGTATTGTCCTGCGACAAGATGCTGGAAAAACGTATGTATGGCAACAGGGCTCTGCACCATGAGACACAAGCAGTAGAACCCAGTTATGGCTGTAAAACAATTTCTGCGGCCACCCCTTTCATTTAGCAACCTAACTCCCCAGACTGCAACCCTATTGATTATTATGCGTGTAGCATAGTTGAAGAAGAAACCAGTAAAACATTTTAAACACCAAAGATGGACTTAAAGCAAGGATTATAATAGCATTCACCAACTTAAACAAGGAAAACTGTCCAGAAGAGTTGCAGGAGATTCCTAAGTCATCTGTAAGCCGTGGTTGAAGCCAATGGTGACTTTATTAATAGATTTACTCTTTAGTATTTCAAGATATTTTTGTGCAATTTTAGTAAATATATCTGCGAAAATGAAATCTCAGTGTTATTTTCATTTTCATTTGTAGCATAATGTAGACGACAATTTATCCATGGTACCTTATCTATCTATCTATCTATCTATCTATCTATCTATCTATCTATCTATCTATCTATCTATCTATGTTTATCTCTCTCTTTCTCTCTCTCTCTCTCTCTCTTTCTTTCTCTATATATATGTATATATATATACATATATATATATATATTTATGAGGCAGGCATGATATCTATCTCACGCACAGTGAATACTAGACCTGGCTTCTTTAATATTTCCCCTTTTCTAGCAAGATTAATGCTCGACAAACGTACATATAACTTTTAGATTAAAATAAAATTCTTTTTATTTTTCATTCAAAATACTCTATTTTAGGAATACGTTTTCACAACATCGCCGACGTGACGCCGACGTGATCATATTGAAACGGAACGCTGATCTTGAAAAATTTCAGTTGTCTGTTTTGATTAGTCTTACTCTTATGTCCATCGTCTTTTCATATTGAATTAATTATAGTCTAATGTTAATTATGTTTTATGAATATGTCCTGAAGATGGTCTACTAGTCCGACACATCCGACGTTCACATTATATTAACATTAAAACAACATAATTGCATATTAGGATTTTTGTTTTTTTTTTCCGTAAATTTTTCTTCATATATATATATATATATATATATATATATAGATAGATAGATAGATAGATAGATAGGTAGGTATAGTACCTAGACTGACGACGGTCAGAGTTACATTGTTTGTCTTCGCAATTCACCTCTACGATGATCCCGGAGCTGATCGAAAGTATTTTGGTTAACAAGAATTACGGCGCCTTCCTTGTTGAATTTCAACTTAACATCAAGCAGATAAATATAAAGTATCATAATAAAAATATACATAATGTGAATATATTATCAATAAAAGACTCACACGTATATATATATATATATATATATATATATATATATATATATATATATAGAAATAACAAATGAAGTAAAAAACCACAGTAGCATCTAGTTTTTTAAAAGTGCTCAATACAATGTGGAGCAAAGTATTATTACCCTACTTTTATTATAAGAGATTATAATAAAAAAAAACTTTCAAATAGTTACATAAAAGCTTTCATGTTTCAATACGATGATTGTACTTCAGGCGATATTTGATAACTGGTGATAAAAATTATTCTTTAGGGAAATTTAAAAACAAATCTTTATCTCTATTCCGAAAGTTAAGTTATGTGACGACATATGGTTAGAATTAAAAAAAATATACATTCGGGTCTGTCTCGATTAACCAAATTAATATATTTTTATTTCTGATCTTATGCCGCCACCACTTTAACTTTCAGAAATAGGTAACGATTTGTTTTAAATTGCCCTAAAAAATCATTTTATCACCAGTTACAACCATCTCCTGAGGAAGTACAACCATAGTATTGAAACATGAAATTTTTATGTAGTGATTTAATTTTATATTATAATCTCTTATAATAAAAATATAATAATACTCCTAATACTACTACTACTACTACTAATATATATATATATATATATATATATATATAGAGAGAGAGAGAGAGAGAGAAAGAGAGAGAGAGAGAGAGATCCGAGACGATATTGATGTTCCCTCATTTGTTCAGACCTTATGAACTAGATCGAGCTGCGCAATTTTCAGCACGCTCTTGTATATTTTTTAACTTTAAAAATAAGCGTAAGTGTGTACGTGCATGTGTATGTGCGGGTGTAATTCTGTGTATGTATACGTTTCTGTTTCATTATAGGTAATGGCGTGTGTACGTTCCAAAGATTACGCAATTTTATAAAAAAATGTATTTTAATAATTTATTATTCCTTATCTTTGAAGTAATTACTTAATCTATTACACATTTAATCAAATTGAAAGAAATTGCTTTTGCATAATTAAAAGAAAAAAAGGTTTTAATTGTTTCCATCCAGTATTTTCTGTCGTTTCTCTGTCAGCAAAAGAGATCAAGAAGAAAGGACTAATTATAAATTGTAACAAAACAGAATGTATAGTTTTCTGAAACAGAAAAATATAGTCAAAGAAAGCGAGAATAACGGATTAATAATCCGTTGTAAGAAAATAGATGGTTGTTCACAAGAGGAAAATAAACTTGTATTTAACAAATAAATTCCATGGACAATATAATAAACCATTTTAAAAAATGCGAGAAAAAATGCAGGTTTATTAGTTGTTTTCCGATTTTTAGTATTTTTATATGAGGCACATTATTGCAGGGATCCCAATTCTCAGGTGTAACAACATTTCCTAAGTGAAATTGCTCTATGGACCACTAAAATATTGCTGTTAACCCGCAATTTGTTATTTTTTGTGTACCCCTGGAGTCCATATGGACTTCAGTTGAGAACCTCTGCTATAACCCTTCAACAAAAACACGAAATTTGAATCTTTATTAGAAAATATATTATTCATTGCAATATTGCAGCAGTTACTTTCAGACAGTTTGTGGAATGCGATCCATGTCATGCCGAAGTCCAAATCAGGAACTCCACAACCTCCCTCTGTGGAGTGTGACAAACGTCTCAATTTCTTGGATGGTTCTCTGTATATCTATCTGTCCAACTTTCACGTTCTCACGCTTGAAATACAGTATACATGCGTGAGGTTGCATACATCTGCTGCTGCCTCTGACGGCTAGGTGTGGCATGTTAGTGCACAGTGTATTTCAAGACAGTCAAGAGGAATAGAGCGAAACAACGCATAACCAACCTAGGGATCTTGTGTAAATGGGTGGCCGAATAGTTTTAATGAGAGTTAACTAAAGGACCTCCAATCTGTTGTTTACTGGGGCAAGAAATGGCTGGCTAACTTTAATGCCTCAAAAAAAAATTTCTCTTTTATCCACCACAGCGAACCCTCCCTGCCTCCCATTGGAATGTCTGATGTTCAACTCCACGAGAACGTCTCTCTGCGACTGCTTAGTCTCACACTGTCTGCTGACCTGAAATAGAAGAAATATAGCTTCATCTACCGCAAGCAATGTTGGTCCTCTGTGTCACGCCAGAAATCTTTTGTCCATCCTTCAAATCTATAAATCAAACATTCGCTTTTATATGGAATACTGCTGCAATATATGGTCTGGTACCCATGCTGTTTGTCTTAAGGCCCTCCCCCAAAAAACAGAGAGGGATATGCAATGCAATTAGCCCTGATCTGGCATCTTGTCTACAGTCGCTATCTCACAGACACGCTGTAGTAATAATAGAAAGCGAGGGGAAAAGACTAACTATAAATTGTAAGAAAACAGATAGTTGTCCGCAAAAGAAAACATTGTAAAGAAAAGTGGGAAGAAAGGACTAACTATTACTGGTAAAAAAACAGAATGTATGATTGTCCGCAATATACTAGATACAAATTAAGAAATGGAAACAACAAAATCAGACAAGTGCAAACATTTAAACACCTGCGATGGGATTTTGACAGAGGACGAAATATATGGTACAGGGATCCAAAGGCGCATTTGAATAACGAAATATGCCTTCCAGAAGCTGAACAAAGTATAAAGAAACAGAAAAAAATCGTTAGAATAAACGAAATAATGTTGTACAATCTTCTCGTAGATGAAGAAGTGACTTAGATTTCTTAGTCTAGGAAGTGATTTAACCGAAGACGGAAAATGTGACACCGAAATCCTAAGACGGATCGGAATAACGAAAGACCCCTTTCAAGAACTGAAATATGAAAAGTCTGTTAAACTGCAATATAGTATCAATCCACCAACATGGCAATGGATTCTGGACAGGTGAAGAGAAAACTTGGAGCAACAGATATGTGCTTCTCCAGAAGGACGATGAGAATACCATAGACGGAACAATTTGAGTAATGTGGAAGCTTTAAGAAAATGGAAATAAGAAAAACACTTGTATTTAATATCAGAAAGAAAAGTAAAATTTCCAGGCCAAACAATGAGGAAACAAGACTTAGCGAATTTGACCCTCACAGGGAATATTGATTGCAAGAAAAAACAGAGGAAAACACATAATGTAATTAACGAACACGGGTAAATGGATAGCAGAACATGAACTGTGAATAATGGGTTGGGACAGGCATTATTGAAAGCAAAAATGGATAGGATGTTTTGGAGAGCCATGATCGCTCCCGTCCTGAAGTGATGACGTAAATAAAGAACTGATAAAGAAATATGGAGCCACATATTGCAGAATTAACAGAATCAGTATCATTTCTGGTTAATGTTTACATTTGTATACAAAATATATTTCTCGTTATAAAATAAAATAAAAATTACAATTCAAGCGTTTCATAGAAAAAAATAAGTGTATAATGAACATTTTCTAATTTCTATAAATTTCTTATTTAAAACAAATATTATGGTCATTATTTTTTTTAATTTTACATATTGTACGTCTTCTATATGTTTTAACAATTACAACGAAAAATTTGCTAAACGAAGCGACACAACTTTATATTGCTATTTCAAATGTTCATATTACAGGAAATTGAAACTTGTTGCAGGTTGTAGCGTGATTGAAAATGTATCAGAAGGTAATTTATGTAAGGCAAAGGTTATGCGTGCTTATTATGCCTTATCTCACAACACGTAGATCAAATAAAGAATATAAGGACAATTTGCATTGCAAGAAATCACTAAAAACACAGTGGTTAGAGATCAACAATAAAGAGATTTTTATATATACAAAAGATATACATGCAAGGATAACAGAATGTTTGTTGATTGTGACAATTGAGACAAGGTTATGAAGAATGTCCATGCAGAAATTTGGTCAATAAAAGTTAATGGTTTTGATTTGTTAGTGAAATTAAAATAATTTGGTTTCTGCAAGAAAAAATCTCAAATGTATTCGTTCAAATAATAGTGTCTATGCGTGTGTTACTTGTTAGTTAGAATTTAAGTTGTGAAGAGTTGTTTGCCTTTAACTGTTTGGCTAAATTGATGAATTGTACAATTACTGTTTGTGCAGTGAAAACGTCCACTTTTTAAGTCAATTGTAATTTGATTACCACGCGGACAATTGTCGATTGAGTGCTGTGTTGAGTTTGTTGTGAATTTTATAAGTTATATTGAGTCAGTGAACTGACACGCATAGAGTTTGGTAGCATTTCACGAAACTTGATGACTGACTGACTTGAATTGAGTCATGCGACTGTTTATATAGACTTTGGTGTTTAAAAATCGGCTCCAGGGAGCTACAGTTTAGTGTTTCTTAACCAATAGAAGATTGTATATACTGAAATGAAGGCTTTTTTAGGGAAGAATACATCTTTCTGAAAGGGGTGGAAAGCTAATATGGAAGATTCCAAAACCTCATTTGATTAATTAAAAAAAAATTATTTAAATTATTTGGGGATTTAAATTTTATAATATAAAATAAGTTAGTTTCAAATATAAAGTCACTGAATAAATTAAGTAAGTTATCTTGAATGGTCACGCTTCCAGATCCTTCTGTATTAATGTAGATGTCTCCCAATGCTTGGTCCTAATTTGTTTTTGACTTTCATTAATATATCTTCCCGGTGACATCAGCTTTCAAATTGGTATCTTTTATAATGATTTTCTAAACCCGACTTAGATGTGGCACAAGGTCGAAAGTATATGGCACTCAGTGAGAATCGAACTCACTACTCAGTCGTAATTGATCTAGCAAGACAAGCTTTCTAATCAGTACACCACGTCGGGGTACACAAATTGATATCTGTTATATACCGTACCATTGAACACTAATGGGTATGTCCCAATCATTATAAATACGTTGGAAACTATTGAAGTGGAGAAATATGCTGTCTAAATAGTCAACCAGTAGCAGTGGTTTATCTACTTCACTCCGATGTTGATGTTATAAAGATTACCCTTTCATTTCCAACCTCCGTTTTGTTTATTCCTCATTTAGTAAACATTTATGGGTTACAACAGCATCTATGCTGATGACATAACCATTTACTCCTGTTTCGATACTAAGTCTGACAGGTCCGATAAGGTCAAATTGACGGCTGATGTTAGTCTGTTGTTAACTTTGGCAAAGGAGGCTTCTTAATTTTAACCCCTCCAAAATTAAGCTGCTCTCTATTAATCACCTGAGAAACCCCTTTCTGCTTTCCGTATGTATGACTGATGCTAACCTCCATGGAAATGACTCATTTCACTTTCTCGGACTATCTTTTACGGATGCCATGAAGCGTAATGACTATATTGAGTGAACTGCTAAGAAAGTTAATTCACTGTGTCGTGCGAGAAAATCTTTCTCTTTAGAATCTATCTTTCAGTATCTGTCTGACTGTCTGAGGTATTATGTACACTATATATATTATTCGGACTAATGTCCTCATTTTTGTCGCCATATTTATTACAACGTTTCGACCTTTCAGTATCTGTCTATATTTCTGAGATGAGGTATTATGTACACTATATACATTATTCGGACTAATGTCCTCATTTTTTTCGTCATATTTATTACAACGTTTCAGCTTTCAGTATCTGTCTATCTGTCTGAGATGAGGTATTATGTACAATATTTAAATTATTCGGACTATTGTCCTCATCTTTGTCGGCATATTTATTACAACGTTTCGGCCTTTCAGTATCTGTCTATATATCTGAGATGAGGTATTATGTACACTATTTAAATTATTCGGATTATAGTCCTCATCTTTGTTGCCATATTTATCACAACGTTTCGGCCTTTCAGTATCTATCTATATTTCTGAGATGAGGTTTTATGCACACTATTTAAATTATTCGGACTATTGTCCTCATCTTTGTCGCCATATGTATTTCAACGTTTCAGCCGTTGTACGCTCCGGCCTTCTTCAGGTGGTTGGAATGTCGAACTGAACCCTTTATTTCGCTCACCGAGGTGACTGTTCTAGTTCCCCGTGCCATGTTTTAATGCATGTAATTTATCAGTTATCTCTTGTCAATTTCCCTCTCCAGGTTCTCCACTGCCTTAACCGGGTATTGAACTCACTCTCTTTGAGTCCTGTCACTGGATCTAACCAAAGCTTTTATCCACTGTGTCATGTGTCCTTCATATTTATAAATCTACCATTTTTCCATTCTTTGAATAGTACTGCCACATATTGTCTGGTGATCCTGCAATATATTTAAAGATCCTTCATAAAATTCAAAAGAAGATTCAAATATTATTCGTCCTGATTTGGCGTTTCGTCTTCAGTCATTTTCCCACCGTCATAAAGTTACATCCTGTGATTTTTCTACAAATTCTTTCATGGTAATTCTTCGGATGATCTCTTTGCTATCGTCTCTAGACTCTATAAATTTAAGCGCAGTACTAGACTGACAACAAAGTGTCACCAATTTACTTTTGAGGTGGCTAGATGTAGCCGTAAGTTCTATGCTAACAGTTTCTTTTCTCGAACTTCACGCTTGAGTACCTCCATTCCAGCACCATGCTTTCCAGCCAAATTTTATCTATTGTCACTCTCCTGTCGTGTTTGGGGTTAATTTGATAAAAAAAAATAAAAGGTGTTTAAAAATTAGAATATTCAAATATTTAAGAAAAAATATTCTCTTTTTTTTAATTTTACATTTTCTTCTTTTTTTTTTTTTGATATTTAGGAATCAGTTCTCACTTGTTTTTGCATCCATAATTTTTGTCGATGGAGACCAAGGCATTTTTATAATATCACCACAAGAAAGGTAATAAAACTACTAAAACACAAGGTTTTATTGAGTGTGAAAGAAAAAAAAGAAAAACATTGTTAATGAGTGAGAATATTAAATAACAGGAATTAAGTCAAAAATGGCGATTGAGTTTGCTTTTAAATTTTTGAATATCAAAGTTGACTGGAAATCAAGAAGCCGGGTGAGAGTTACACAAGCGAGACGTGCCATAGAAGAAACCGTTAGGAAAGAACAAACGGTTGCATCTGGCTAATTTAATTCATAAAATGATGAGACCTTACTGCCAATCCAGTACTGCGCTTAAATTCATAACGTCTAGGTACCATCGAGGAATGTTCATCAGTGTTTGTATAAACTTGTGGATTTTTAATAAATGGTTCACGCTAACTATTGTGAAACTCTTGAATTCTACCAGTGGAAGCACGCCAAAATTTTAAAAAATATTTCTCCTATTGTTACTTCGTAATCACTTCAGTATACAACGTCTGTTTTATTAAAATCCAGAACTAAGTTACTTTAAGTTAGTTCTTTTAATACCTATGTATATGTAACAATAAAAATATTCTTATTTATATTCTATATGTTTTCTGTGTGTATAAATGGAAAATTGTTATGAATCCTTACATTTCAGGTCATTAGCGATCATCGATCTCGATATCTACAAGTCTTTTGCTTCACGTATCTTGTGAGACATTCTCTTTGTTTCTTCATCCATTCAGTTAAATTCTTTAAGTATAATATTAACTCTTCTTGTTTGTTATCTATTCAATATGGTTTGTGAACACTGAAATTTCTAAGCCATTTTTCCTCATTATGTGTTCCAGAAATATAAGCTGTCTCTTTCAGATTGAAAGTAAACACAGATTTTGAAAACAAATAAATATAATTACTCTGTAATGGAAGAAAATATTTTTAGTTAAGATTTTTTTGTCCAGCTGTTTTATGTTTTCATAACAATTTTATATATTTTTTATAACAATTGATTAAATTGCTGAATGAGATTGAATACTTTGTTTATCATTTTTTTCTCATCGCTTTCTATTCCTGGTTATGATGACAAACTACATCCAGCAGCAAGGCCTCTGATCGGGAGACTGGAAATTTTGAGGAGCGTGGTAACACGTTTTAACTGCTGTTGTTCTCAGGTCCACATTGACTCGGGGTGGTAGCACCTGTTAAGGTCCCAGCTATAGGAAAATAGTGAATCCCTAAAAAAATAAAAAATAAAAAATAAAAAATCGGTGAATATATAGAAATCAATGTTATCTTGAAACTAAGAGCAATATATTTTTATATAAAAAGAATGACTATAAATACATTTCATCAGTAGTTCAAGGTATACGATATTTAGATTTTTGCGTTAAATAACAATTAGAGGCTGATATAATAAAATCAATCCAAGAACAAACATGAAAGAACTCTTTCATGACATTAAGCTATATAACATCCTACAATTTCTTAAATTAGCTGTATTCCAAAATACAACTTCAACAGAATTACAATATAAAACACATATATCACTGCCTCCAGTAGTCATGTCCACACAAACATATATATGAACTGAAGCTGAGCATCATCTATCAAAGTATCTAAGGAAATTAAATTTCGGCATTAAATGACCCATAAGTTTCTTGATCATTGCTCGCGTAAGAATGTTCTTGCGTATACCGAGGGTCGACTGAATAGTTCATAGTCTGACCAAGATACTCTCACAGAATGAGACGAAATAAGGTCTCTTTTTTTAACATAGGTCCTTTGTGGTCTACAGACATCTTCCATCGCTATTGGAGTACTTGAATCACATTGCTGAAGAAGTTTCCATCCTGTTGACCTCAAAAATTAATCAACAGCTGATATGACGTCATCATCATCAATCCTTTAAAAGTTCCTAGTCATGTTCGGGAACTGTTGACAGTCACATGATATTAAATCAGGAGAGTGGGGAAGATGAATAATCAGGTCAAAGACACATTCACATACAGCAGCCATTAAAAACAGACTCGTTTGCTATAGCATTGTCCTGATGAATCAAACGACCTTTCGTCAGCTTTCCTGGGAAATTGGTTTTAATAGCCTTCCGTAACTGCCTCAGTAAGTTACCATAGTACTCCCCATTGATGGTGAAGTCGTTTTTAAGATAGTCGATAAAAAATTTTGCATCCCCCCACCAAAAAAAAACAAAAAAAACACTCTCTCTGCAGAGAAAACGATCTTGACCTTATTTAGAGCTGGTAAGGAGAGGTGTTTCCACTGTGTGAATTGTTTCTTTGTATCTGGCTCATCTTAAACGATTTTAACCTGTTCCGTTTCTAACTGAATAACTCAAAGGGGTTTTTAGTTATTCTTATGAAAAATGTTGTCAAGATGGCTAAACATCTTATCTGAAAACTTGGAAAAAAGAATCTCAAATAATTTAGTGGTTTTTCAGGCATTAAACATTTTATGAAATAGACAGTTATTCCATGCTGTCACCCGATTTGGACAATTTTGTTACACTCGGTATATATATATATATATATATATATATATATATATATATATATATATATTATGTGTGTGTGTAGGTCTGAATATATCTGGACGTATGTGTATTTGTTTCGAAGTGTAATGAGCATGTACTGAGGGAAAATAGACTCAAAGAATATCTGTAAGTTCAAATGTAACTTGCTAAGTGCACCTGTCTCAGTATAATCACATTGTAAATGTGCCTGAAGCCATTTTAAAACCACAACCTTTTAACTTAACAGAAAGGCGGGAAAACAATTATCAGAGAAAAGTTTTGCGCTCCCGCTCAATAACCATTTTCTGCTCATTTTTTTTTTCTTAACCAGTTTTCTCTCTTTCGCCTTCCGTACTAAATGCGTGCTGACTGGAATTGATATATACTCGAGCGATTCTACAACAAAAACGTGGATTCATTTATCGTCACTAAAAGCTCTCCAGTTGAACAAAAATGATGCATAGAGAGTCGAAAATTAAAACTGAAACTGATGGACAAAAAAGATTTCATTAGAAACCTTTAGAATTTAATATGTTGTAGCCAGTTGAAATTGTAACTCTTTGCTTCTCAACCATTTTTGATTTAATCATGGACCACTTTTTACCTATGGACCACTTTTATTCCTCATTATGTTTGGAGAACCACAATAAACATTCGATGAAAAAAGCTTAATTTAATTTTATTTACTAACAAATAAGTTAGCAAATCTATTATAGAAATAGTAAATGTATAGGCTTTATTTACACCATTTACAAGTTTCGGACACTTGTTCTCATCTTTGTTACCAAATTCACGACGTTTCAGCCATTGTACTCTCCGGCCTTCTTCATTATCTCTATATTTCTGAGACGAGGTATTCTAGTTATTTACACTACTTAAATTGTTCAGACTGTTTCCTTCAGCTTTGTTGCCATATTCATGATGGTTCAGCTGTTATACGCACTGGCCTTCTTCAGGAATTGTCTATATTTCTGAGGTGCGTTATTGTAACTATTTTCACTATTTACATTGTTCGGATTGTTGTCCTCATCTTTATTCTCAAATTCACGACGTTTCAGCCGTTATACGCTCTGGCATTCTTCAGGACCTATCCATGATTCTGAGATGAGCTGTTTAATTATTTACACTGTTTACTTTGTTTGGGTTGTTGTCCTCATATTTGTTGCCATATTCACATCGTTTCGACCGTTGAACGCTCCTGCCTTTGTCAGGTGATTGGAACTTTCGAACCGAACCATTTATTTCGTCCACCGGGGTAAATTATTTAATTCCAATCACCTGAAGACGGCCAGAGCGTTCAACGGTTAAAACTTCTACCGGAACTGCAACACTCTCCTTCCGCTCCGATAACACTGATTCTATGCATCTTCTACCCAGGATTCATGACCGGCCCAATGTAGAACGGGGCCTGTATTATAAGGCCATAACACAATCTTTTCTTCTAGTCAAATGGTACCTGACCCCGAAAATTCTCAGTTATTTATTAATTTACTAAATTTCCATTCATTTTTCTATTTATGACCAGTGATTGGTTGCTTTGAATTTCTCACAACACGATTTTACTGATGGCTATAAAACTACAGTCGCTTCAGGTGATGATAAAATAATTTACAGGCACTTGGTCTACCTGAATATTCTAACCAACTGACCTGGCACCAATTGCACCACATAGGTATATCCACCTGTCATACACAAAAACAGACGCATACTCACAATATTAACTTTTTATGCAACCAGTGGCATCGTAGGCTTCATTTCAGGTAGAAATTCATAAAGCTTTCTTTATATCAAATGGTAAATTACTTTGTGTCACAGTTTGTATATCTACGCTTCATTAGAAAAAATCATATGAAAAATATTCAAACAAAAGATCTACTTGAAATACTATGAGAGCATGTCATCCTGGGTATGACGATAAACTACATCCGCGTCCTGGATGTGACGAGAATCTACATCTTAGTTGTTGGTGTTCCCATGTCCACCCTGACACAGGGTGGTAGCATCTGTTAGGGTCCCGGCGATGAGCAAATAATTATCCCCACCCTATAAATTATTATGAAAGTCTAAAAATAGGTTATAATACCAGGAATACTATTTTCTTAAAATTATTACCATGAATACAGTTTTATAAAAAATATTACCAGCAATACATTTTTTGAAAAATTTTGCCAACAATACATTTTTGAAAAAAAATATTACCAGCAATAAAAATCTTGTCGGCGTTAAATAACCCATCGATGTTTATATATCGTAAAAACAAACCAAACCAAATTTATAAGAGCATGTTCAAGCTTTTGGAAGCTATTACATTTTCCATCAACTACTAAAACATATGCCGCATAATTTTCTGTATTTCCGCGATTTTCATCGGAACTATGATCTTAGGCTGTTCTTCCGCATCAAGTATTTTTCGCCTTCTCAAAACTAAATGAAGTTATATGTTAACGTCGACCAAGGCAGCTCCTGTATAAATAAAAAAATACAGTCTTTCTTTTTTTTTTCTCTTTTTACAAGTAATGAAATAACAAAAAAACTTTTTTCAGCCTTCAACAGAAGCTGAGAAAAATGTCTAAAAAAAATAAATCACGTACGACATTAACAATTAGTGGAAAATGAAACGACACTGATGAAATTATCTATCTTGAAAATGGCGTCAGTTTTCCTACCTGTGCCAGTACACCGAGCATTTATTTTCCTTGTTGGGAAGAGCAAGTCGGATATCGAATGGATTAAACACGTCATGTCAGCTTGAACCACATAAGAACGATAACAGGCCAATGAAATGCGAGTGTAATTTGGTTTAGAGGAAATCATGGCTACCGGGAGGAAAACTTGGCAGTTGTGGCTGGACTATCAATTAATATTAATTTCGGATTTGTATGAAATGACGCTTAGTTCATGAATATAGACTAGAGTTCAATGATATATTGGATAATGTTTGGACACGAAAGACCTTCATACCCTCAGGTCAACTAAATAGATATCGTTGAAAACTACAGACTTTAAGATTGTCATGGCGTCTTTGAACTATATTAAGAATATCTGAAAAGCGTCTTGTGAATGTATACTTTTCGTGTTTGTGAAAAAGGGTAATTTTACCTTCTTTTGATGAAAGTCCTGGCTGAGTATAAATTGTCTACGCTCTCATATTAACCTGGGATAAAATGCAGCTGCGATAAGGCAACGGATTAATGAATTTTATAATAATTCTACAATAAGTACAAACATGTGGAGGCCATAGACTGCGAAGTTTGATGGACGAGGTATTAACTTCAATGAAAACGGAATTTTCTGGAATTTCCCAGAAAAGGAAACCTGATGAATTGGAGGCACGTTTAATGGAACATGTCAGGGAAAGAAGGAAACCTAAATAGAAAAAAAAGTAATAGAAATTGGATCTGAATGAGATAAATATAAATCTTTCCAGCCTTCACGAACTACAAACTAATATATAGAAATGTTGGTTGAAACACTGATGGCGCATGTGAGCAAAATTTTAGACAGTGGAACAGAATAATAAAAAAAATCCAAATGTTGGACAGCGTCCTGGGTATGACGATAAACTACATCCACGTCCAGGATAAGACGATAAACCACGTCCAACAGCAAGGCCTCTGGTCAGGAGGTTTTGAGGAGCGTGGAACCACCTTTTAATTACTGTTGTTTCCAGGTCCACCCTGACCCGGGGTGGTAGCACATGTTAGGATTCCAGCTATGGTCAATTAGTTAACCTCGATACTGAGGTAAAAGCATTATAAAAATGTAAAAATAGATTTTAATACCAGAAAACTTTGTAAAAATGTATTACCAGAAATAAATTTTTGAATAAAACAAACTATTACCAGCAATATATTTTGGAAAAAAAAACAATATTACCAGCAATACATTTTTTGAAAAGAAAAAAAAATTACTAGCAATACATGTGATTGTACTCAAAAATATGAGTAATTGAAAAATGTTTCAAATATATATATATGTATATATACACATCTTTTTTTTTTACCAAACTATCACCATGAATCTATTTAAAAAAAATGTGGCATTAAATGACCCACTGAGGTTGATATGCCATAAAAGAAAACAAACAAATGCTGGACATCTTTTAAAAAGAATTTTCTCACGAAACTAAAGCCATTATGATTATATATATATATATATATATATATATATATATATATATATATATTGGTTACAAGGGTACCACTAATGTAGAAATCCTATTGATTATGGCCACAATAAGAAAAGAAGATCCAGGAAGATCATTTGGTTTATTCCCCCTTTCAACCTAATGGTTAAAACCAAACTAGGACATAAATTTCTTAACCTTATCAAAAAACGTTTACCCGACCTCGATAATAATCTACTGATTAAAACTAAATATAATAATAATTTGTGCAATTGTAGGAATCCCAATAATTTCCCATTACAGAATAAATATTTAACTAGTTCTCTAGTTTAACTTAGTACAATTTCTAAACTAGAAAACCCCAGTATTAAAAACATTTACATTGGAAGTACTATGAACACACTCAAAGACCGTTGGCGTGGATATGAGCAATCTTCATTGTCCAAGTAATTTTGTAGTTTAAAGGAAAAACCAAGACACCTACTGTTAAATGGAAATTAATTGAGGGAGCTCGAGCATGTAATTCTCTATATGCCTCTTCTTATGTATGTCTTAATGAAAAATTTGAAATCATTAGATTCAAGGACATGATCCATCACTTAAATCAAAGGAATGAACTCAGGGTTAACTGTAAACATAGCTTAAAATTTAACCTACTATAGGTGTCGTAATACGTCGCCGATAATACAAAATGATTGTAAGTTTTGTATGTTATCATTCATATTATCTGCTAATATTCCTATGTGTTTTTGCATGTATATGTATATGTATGTGTACTTTTATGTAAAGTTGTATGTGTGTGTATATATATATATATATATATATATATATATATATATATATATATATATATATGGACATATGTGTATATTTGCAGGTATATATATGAATATATGTGTATATTTGCAGGTATATATATGAATATATTTGTATTCGTATTTATAAGTTTGTGTATATATATATATATATATATATATATATATATATACATACAGTGGCCTAATATATTTAAATTATTATTTGATTTATTACTATAATTTATTAATTTATAATTTTTTAATTAAATTATTTAAATTATTATGTAAAATTAAAATGTTACATGGAGAAAGATATATAGCTTTGGTCATGTAAGTAATATTTTAATAGATTTGTTCGGTTATTAATAATTTCAGATTTGAAACTTTGTGGGTCTATGTATATGTTTATGTCTTTATTAATATAAGTGTGAATGATTGCAAATAGATGCCTTTCATTTTATGTATATGTGTCTGGGACTATATTTCCTTTTTTGATCGTGGATATCTATTTCCACTTTCCTCCGTGTTTTTGCGCGTTTATATATCTAAATATGTCTACGTGTTTGTATCTTATAATATGATTGTGTATGTATTGTCATTGGCAAAATTTCTTCGTGTCATCACTTCAACAGTATCTAAGTTGTTACAATATTTGTATCTCCTTAGATAAGCATTTGCTCAAACTGAGGCTTTGGCTTTTCGATTAAAAAAATAAATAATAAAATATATGTATTTTTCCTCTGTTTTCCTTCTTTAAATAATTTTATATTTTAAACTTAACATGTTATAAGATATTTATGTTATAATTTTTAAATAAATAAAATTATATATATATATATATATATATATATATATATATATATAGAGAGAGAGAGAGAGAGAGAGAAACAGAGATAGATAGATAGATAGATAGATAGATAGATAGATAGATAGATAAGGTACCATGCATAAATTGTCGTCTAAATTATGCCACAAATGAAAATGAAAATATCGCTGAGATTTTATTTTCGCAGATATATTTACCAAAATTGCACAAAAATATCTTGAAATACTAAAGAGTAAATTCATTAATAAAATCACCATTGGCTTCAACCACGGCTTACAGATGACTTAGGAATCTCCTGCAACTCTTCTGGACAGTTTTCCTTGTTTAAGTTGGTGAATGCTACTATAAGAGAGAGAGAGAGAGATAGATTTTTTTTTAAAAATTTATACATAAATATGTTATAAAATCACGACAAAAATAGCCATTTTGTTTCAAAATCTCCGGTGTCTTATCAAGTGATGGTAAGACACCTGAGGTGTTGAAACAAAATGGCTATTTCTATAGTGATTTTATAACACATTTATGTTATTTTTTTTCTTAAATAATTATATCTGCTCTACTCTATATTGAGCACTCTTTTAAGAATAGTAGTTGTTGATTATTGGAATTCATTCCTTATACACCAATTATATACTTGGGTGTATATATATATATATATATATATATATATATGTATGTGTGTGTGTGTGTGTGTGTGTGTATGTGTGTGTGTGTGTGAATAAAAGACATGTGGAAAAATTCTACTTAGACGACGTGTTTCGTCCTCTGACGGACTTTATCATGGCAAAGACGGAAAGCTAATTAGAAAAAAAAAAGAAGTAATAAAAATTACAAGTGACTGTAATAAAAGAAGTAATAAAAATTACAAGTAAACATATTTCCTGCCTTCACGAAATACTAACGAAAATCTTTCAACTTTTAAAAGTTTTTGTCTCTTTTTCTATTTAACAGTGAAAAAAATTAATTTTCCACTCGATGCACAACTGCAATATACAGTGATTAACGACACTGATTACCGTTTTTACGTGCACTAATCCTGCCGAGTGTGTGTTTGAAGGTTACCGCATGCGCCTGAGAATAATATATTTTTCCACATTTTTTTTTTTGTTGTAGTCGTTAAAATGGTGTATGTGACATGAATGTGATGTAGTTAAATTTTGGTTCTATCTTCGAAAAGAAACGGCACGTTATGGATATAACGATAAAATACTTCCAGGAGCAAGGAATACGATCGGAATGTTTTGAGCAGCGTGGGGTGACATCTTAATTGCTGTTATTCACAGGTCCACAATGACACAGGGCAGTAGTACCTCTTAGGATCCCAACTATGGAGAAACGGTTAGCACCAAACTAGCGTCAAAAAACTGCAAAAGTATAAAATAGATTGTCATAGTAAAAATAGCAGCAATACATTTTTGAAAAAATAGCAGCAATACATTTGACTCTTGAGAAAAACCTCTTTACAAAAATACGTCAATGAAACCTAATCTACAAATTGATATTTTACAAAATACATATTCTATTCATACGAACCTATCCTAAAAATCTTGTCAGCATTATTAACGACATTGATATGCAGTAAAATAAAATAAGTCCACATTCGGAAAAAACGTTAATTTTTCTTCCTTTAATATAAGTATAATAAACAAAAACGCAAAATTCTTATAGTATTCTATAGAGGCACATACATAAGCGAGTCAGTGTGTGTGTGTTTGCGTGTGTGTGTATGCACTCATGAATGCGTATATGTATGTATGTATGTATATTGGATTTTTAATTGGTCTTCGAGAGAAAATAAGAAACCAAAAAAAAAAAAAAAAGGAGAGATATTGGTAAAGTTCTTTGTGGATTTTAAGAAATTATTTAATTCAAATAAATTATAAACCTTACCAAATTGAAGAAATACCTAAAAGGAAAAAAATCCAAGAATTTTACACTCACCTTTTTATCATGTATTATATGTCAAAAATAATTTCTGGATTTTATTTCAATTTTACAAGAAAAAAAGAAAAGAAATAAACTTCAAACCCACGCACGGATTCGCAAATAAACATAGCTACTTCAATAGAGAAATTCTCCTCAGACCGACTGAATTTTTTACTATCGTCTGATTCTTAAAATTCTTTTATCGTTCGTAATGTCTGTGATAGCAACCGATCTTTTTTAATACCCTTTTATAAATGAATCAATTTAACAAGTGTGTGTTTGTTTTTAATTATAATATATAATTAATAATAAGAATAATTATTTTTCCGGCATCTTATTACCAATTTGTCCAAGGGAGATAAACTATAGGTTTAGATTTAGAATGATTTTTTTTTTCTGTTTGATACAGCTGAGATATTCCGATAGAGATCTTAAATTTCATCATGACATGGTGTACAAAAGATCTTGCAACCATTAGAAAACTGATAAATCATAAACCGCGGCATGTTTTTTTTTGTAAAACATTTGCTGGCATTTTACATGCCAAGGGGATCTGAAACAAATAAAATGTTTTTTTTAATTAGTTTGAAAAGAGTCATTTACTGAGAAGCAAGTGTGTCTAAATGTCCCTCGCCAACTCACTGCATGGTAAAGATATGTTTCACGCCTTAATCGTTCATCATATTTTCTATATTTTCTACAGCCAGTAATTATAGCATAAGCCATTAAACTGATATTCCTCATAAAGTATTGTTATCTATGTTCAACACACACACACAAACACAAACACTATATATATATATATATATATATATATATATATATATATATATATATTAATACATGTGAATTTATTCGTGAGTATAAACACATTTTGTTAAAAATTAGCAGATATAATGCGTGTAATTTATTCAATAAGACATATATATATATATATATATATATTTCATAATTATTCAATAAGACACACATATATATATATTTGAATTTTAATGTAACTATAACAACAAAAACATTTCGATTTCATTTTTGCCTTGAAAAAAGTAGGAAGACGAAACGCGTCGGCAAAATGTAAGATTTTTTTTCCAATTGTCATTTGTTACCATATATATATATATATATATATATATATATATATATATATATATATATATATATATATATAACAAAATTTTAACAAAATTCGTTTATATACGAATAAAAAAAAAATAAATAATAAAATACAAGACACACACAAACGTATATATATATATATGTGTGTGTGTGTGTGTGTGTGTGTCTGTGTGTATGTATTATGCAATAAATTGCACAAAAACACACACACACTCATGTATGTATGTGTGTATGTTTTATTTAAATAGGTATCGAATCCCGGTAAAGATTTAATAAATTTGACAACTGAGACCGTTTAATTGAAAATAGTTTGATTACGCGTTTTGCCATTCTAGGCTTCATCAGATTCAAAAAACGAAAGGAAGAAATATGTATTTGTTTTTATACAGAAATAATGAATCCTACTACTTTTCCCTAACCTCGCGTTTGCCGTGTTTGAAGAAGAAAGGAAATTAGGGACTTTTAAAAAAAGACGTTGATATTTACTCAGTACTTTATCTTTTCTAAGTTGCTAATATATTCCTTCCAGCATTTATAGAATTAAAGTCAAATCCTCATTTCATTTTTAGAAGGGCTAGAAAGCACAAAATTCATATATCCTATTTTGAAATAAAGCAAAGGCAAATTCTCATTCTATACCTCATAATGGCTTGAAAGTAAAAGATTTACTTTTTTTAGGTCCATGTGTTTTCCGTGTCGACAATATATGGTTTTTAAAACAGGATACAGAGATCCGGATAAAATTTTTAAGAGTTTTCTTTTGTTCACGTCCATAGTCAACCGTTATCTTCCCCTCTTATCAATATAAACTGCCATATACTGTAACACTACCTCATGTGTACCTTTCTGTAAAAAAAAAAAAATTCAGTTGACTTTTTCTCTCTTGAGATAGATTGCTGAAGAAATCTAATTGTTTAATAGGTGTCGTAAAAACAGGTGTCGCAAAAATAGGTGTCGTAAAATAAGTGGACGTACAATTGCGTACTGGACATTTCCATCCCGGACATTTGCGTCACAAGACAAATGCGTCCATGGATAACTGCCTACCTCTGATAATTTTCTGAAGCTTCCGGTTTTTTAAAGACTTGTTTAACATTTGCGTACCAATATCTTTAATTACTCTAAATAAGCAAAAAGGTACTTACGTAAATAAAGAAAAGAGAGAAAAAAATATTTTTTAAGGCAAGAGAAAATTAAGATAACAATTTCAGTTCACTCCAGCAGTGCGTATTACAAACATCTAATAAATTCTGGATTTTATAGATTATTTTATTTTTATATAAAACCCATGAGTAAGTCCTGAAAATCAAACACTGGCGGAATAATAATTGTGAACGAGGAAAATTACAGCTACCATTATCATAAGAGAAACACAGATGAAACATAAACATACTGGCGACATGTAGAACGATCTTGCAAATCTATTAATCTGTCATTGCATTTAAAACAAAAATAAATCTTTTAATTTTTTTCTTTATATTTTATTCCTTTTTTTTCAAAATTTATGATTATTACTTATGCCTTTTTTAAAATTATGGTAATTGCCTTTAAAATCTTCAGTAAAATTTTGTTTTTATCCAATGTATTATTGTTATTATGCAAGGACGCGATTTTCCGGTAAGCAATTGTGCAGGACGCAAAATGTCCAGTACGCAACAGTTTTAGAACTGTCAAAATGCTATTAATGATAATATGTTTACAAACAAATTATTACTGATAGTATTTTTAGGCGACCTGTTGCGCACACAGTAATTTGTGGTCTTTCCTTGAATTGTGTTTAACTTTTTAGGGCAACAAATGCAAAGTGGGAAAATATGTAGGTGAAACAGGCACGGAGTCCTGTCTTCAGTTTAATGACTATGAGAAATAGAAAAAAAGCAAACGACATCAATTTCACTGTAGTTGCACATTTCAAGCAATTGGACCAAAGTATTAAAACCGTTAGACGCGTCCTTTTAGTATCTTCGTTTAAATGTCTACAAGGACAGGGAAAATAACAGTTAAAGTGTTTTAAAGAATAAATTCAGACATCCAAGGTTTTAAAAGGAATTTAGTCATACTCCTTGAATCCAGTTTTCTCGCAAAATGATATCTACTAATGCCAACCAGCACTCAGCATGGCAAACAACTATTCGAAAACTGTCTGTAAAATTAACGCATGCGCAATAAAATTCTCCCGAAAAAGTTCAACTTCATTTCATTTTTCGTTGAGGAAGGCCGGGCGAAGATGAACCCAGACGAGGTTAGAAGAGCAGAATCTCGTTTGAGGAGGTAGACAAATCCGACCCCGTGTATACTGGCTCTGCGGGCAATTTATGTACGAGCCTACGAGCTCGGAACACCCCACTTTAAGAACCAGCCTTGTGCCACATCTTGCCTTGTGAGGAGGTTAGTAAATAAAGAGGAAAAATACAGGAGTGACCGAAAATTTCCATGTTTTCTCATCATGTATCTTTTTGGTGTAAAGGCTTAATCATATACAATTAATAATAATAATAATAATAATAATAATAATAATAATAATAGATCATCTTGTATCATGTTGCTCGGGATTGGCACCCACTGAATATAAAAAACGGCATGACAGTGCATATCTGCTAAGGAAAATCTGAAACTTCTACGGAAATGAAACTGAAAGAAATTGGTATGAGCACCATACAAACCCGGTTACAGAGATAGGACCTGTAACAGTATTATGGGCCTACAGAATACACAGACCAGAACAATCATAGCTAATCGCCCTGACATCGTTATTAGAGACAGCAAAGTCAACTTTGCCTCCGTATTGATATGGCAGTCCCTCCAGACTGCAATGTATATTTGAAGATCTTCAAAAAGCTATCAAAATACAAGGACCTTGAAATCGATATCTCAAAAATGTGGCTCATGGGAACATCAACAATTCCTTTTGTAGTTGGAGCCCTCGGATTGGTAGGAAAATATTCCAAGAGACTCCTTGAAGGGATTCGTGGTAGCCAACGCCTTAAAGAAATATGAAAAGAATGTTCTTACGAGTACAGCACACAATTTATGAAGAGCTTTATCTATGTAAAATATATGTTTTTTGTTTGTTTTTTAATTGCTCAGGGGAAAATGTCATGATGCCGTTTCTGACTTTAGGTCTCTGGTCAGGACCCGGAAAGAAATGAGTACACAACAGAAATGAGTACACAACAGAAATGAAAGGAAATAAAACAATAATAATAATCTTCTTCTTCTTCTTTTCTTCTTCTTCTTCTTCATTATTATTATTATTATTATTATTATTAAGAAGAAGAAAAAACATCGTAAGTTCACAAACCTTGATAAAGCCCTTTGTAATGTGTGGGCTGTATGTGTGAGTACATTTATATTTCTTTACGGCTTAGACTACCAAGAATCCTTTCAATGTGTCTATCAGTACATTTTCTGATCAATCCGGACGCTCCAACTACGATTGGATTTGTTGAGGCCCTCATGTGCCACATTTTCTTTTGATTTCCACTTTAAGATCCTTGTATTTTGATAGCTTTTTGAAGATCTGCAAAGATACATTACAATTAGCAGAGCCAGAAACGTCATTAAGATTTTCCGGTCTCTGATAACCACATATGGGTCATTAGTTTTGATCATTATGTCTGTTCGTATTGTAAAGTCCTATAAACTACTATTCTTCTTCTTCTTCTTCTTCTTCTTATTATTATTATTATTATTATTATTATTATTATTATTATATTTCCTCTGGTTCCTGGTGTGTACACATTTCGTTGCGGGTCCCGCCCAGAGACCTAAGGTTAGAAATGGCATCATGAAATTTTCCACTGACAAAAAAAAAAAAAAAAAAATAAAAAAAATTACATGGATAAGGCCCTTCGTAAGATGTGGACTGTAATCGTGAGAACATTTTTTTGTATTTCTTTAAGGCATGGGCTTCCAGGAACCCCTTCTATTAGTCTACTGGAATCTTTTCCAACCGATTTGAGGGCTCCACTACAACAACGACAGTCGATTTTCCCATGTGCCACATTTTTGAGATTTTGATTTCAAGGTCTTTGTAATTTTTATAGCTTTTTGAAGATTTCAAAGATACATTGCAGTCTGCAGGGAATGCCGTATCAATAAGAAGACACTTTTTTTTCTGTTTGCGGTCTCTAATAACAATGTCTGGGTGGTTAGCTTTAATTGTTCTGTCTGTGTGTATTGTATAGTCTTATAAAACTATTATTGTTATTATTATTATTTTTATTATTATATATTCTTATCAATATTATTATTATTTGTTGTTATTATTATTATTATCATCATTGCTGTTGTTTTTTATTTCACGAATTTCTTTTCACGGATTATTCTTTTCACAGGTAAGGATTTTTTAATGATATGTTAACTTGTTGACAAGGTTTACTATAAGTCTGCATCTAGAATGCCCGGGTGGATATTTGAAGACAAGTGTATAAATTCTTTCAATATCTACCTTTTTATATTCTAGTTTCAGTCCGATCTATGTCTATGTTATTTTTTATTCAGTATAAACCGATCGTGTGTCTAAAATTTTCATTTTTATTACGAGAGGGAAACGAATCTATGACTAACATTGTATTACTTTAGCTAAAACAGCAACTAAGTTTACCGCAAGAGGAAACAGGAACTCTGAAGTCAACTTGAACCGGAAGTATGTTTACCATTTTAACTCTCGTGTAAACCGCTTGATCAACATGAAACGGAACTTTTACCTTTTTGATTCTCATCAAAACCAGAAATACGTCATTTTTTTTTTTTTGACTCTAGTGTAAGCTGGCCATCTGTCTATTATTTTTTGCTTTAGTGTAACCCGGATCTATGTCATTTTCGACCTGTGAAACTTTGTGCAAATGCAAATGACATTTTTTTTTGTAATGACCTCCTTTGTGTCTACAAACTACGTTTATATCTAGTAGATTTTTGCTAAATCAAGTCACGAATATCACACTTCAGCAAATGACATTTTTAGGTAATAAATTCAAACCGGTCCTTTTGTCTTGTGAAAATAATAACTCTTTGCAAACTACGTTTATATCTAGTAATTTATTTATATCATGATTTTTGCGCTTTAATACTTTTTCTTTCTTTGTCTCCATCTATCTCACTCTTTTTCTCTCTTTCTCTTTCCATTTCTCTTTATGTTTCCGTCAGTCCACTCTCTTGTTCATTCTTTTTTGCTCCTCCCCCTATCTCACTCTTTTTCTCTCTTTCTCTTTCCATTTCTCTTTATGTTTCCGTCAGTCCACTCTCTTGTTCATTCTTTTTTGCTCCTCCCCCTCTCACCCTTTTTTCTTCTTTCTTTCTTCCATTTCTCTTTATGTTTCCCGTCAGTCCACTCTCTTGTTCATATCACCTCTCTCTCTCTCCCTTTTTCTCTCTTTCTTTTCCATTTCTTTATGTTTCCGTCAGTCCACTCTCTTTGTTCATTCTTTTTGCTTTTCTCCCTCTTTTTTCTCTTTCTCTTTCCATATGGCGTAAAATGAACTAACCAAGTCAGTCCACTCTCTTTTCATTTTTTTTGCTCCTCCCCTTTTTCTCTTCCTCTCTTTTCCATTTCTCTTATGTTTCCGTCAGTCCACTCTCTTGTTCATTCTTTTTGCTCCTCTTTATCTCATTTGACATTTCTCTTTATGTTTCTCAGTCCACTCTTGTTCAATAAATTCATTTTCCTTTTGTTTAAAAGTCCACTCTCTTGTTCATTCTTTTTGCTCCTCCCCTCCATTTTTTCTCTTTATGTTCAGTTCAATTTCTCTTTATATTTCCGTGACAAAAATTTGTTCATTTTTTTTGCTCCTTTTTATTTGAATTCTTTCTTTTCTCTTTTTATGTTCTTTCCAACCGTCAACTCTCTTGTTCATTCGTTTTGTTCAAATTTCTCTTTATGTTTCCGTCAGTCCACTTTTCATTCTTTTTGCTCCTCCTCTCTCTCCTTTTCTCTCTTTCTCTTTCCATTTCTCTTATGTTTTTGAATATTATACAGTGAAAATTTCAGATCTAAATTAAGACATTTATTTTTTTTCTCTGCCGTCCACTCTCTTGTTCATTCTTTTTGCCCTCCTCTCTCTCCTCTTTCTCTCTTTCTCTTTCCATTTCTCTTTATGCATCCATTCTTTTTTGCTCCTCAACGTATTTCTCGTTTTCCATTTCTCTTTTATGTTTCCGTCTCCATCTTTTCATTTCCTCTCTCTCCCCTTTTTCTCTTCTCCATTTTTTCCACTCTCTTGTTCATTCTTTTTTGCTCCTCCTCTTTTTTTCTTTTATAACTTTTTCCATTCATTTGCCGTTTCTCTTGTTCTTCTTTTTTGCTCCTCCCTCTCCATCTTTCTCTTTCCATTTTGTCTCCATCTCTCTTTTCTTCCATTTCTTTTTTCTCCCCTTCTTTTTTTGCTCCTCTCTCTTTTCTCTTTCCATTTCTCTTTATGTTTCCGTCAGTCCACTCTCTTGTTCTTCTTTTTCATTTTCTTTTTATGTTTCCCAGTCCTCCTTGTTCCTTTTTTGCTCCTCCTTTCTCCTCTTTTTCTCTCTTTCTCTTTCCATTTCTCTTTATGTTTCCGTCAGTCCCTCTCTCCCCTATGTTCATTCTTTTTTCATTCTCCTCTCCCTCTTTTCTCTTTCTTTTCCATTTCTCTTATGTTTCTCTTTTTCTCTCTTTCTCTTTCCATTTCTCTTTATGTTTCCGTCATCTCCACTCTCTTGTTCATTCTTTTTGCTCCTCCCCCTCTCCCTCTTTCTCTTTTTCTCTTTTTCTCTCTTTCCATTTCTCTTTATGTTTTTGCCCTCAGTCCACTCTCTTGTTTCATTCTTTTTTGCTCCTCCCCTCTCTCCTCTTTTCTTTTTCCATTTCTCTCTTTCTCTTTCCATTTCTCTTTATTTCTTTCTCTTTATCAGTCCACTCGTGTTTTTTGCTCCTTCTTTTTTGCTCCTTTCCCCTTTCTCTCCCTCTTTTCTCTCTTTTTGCTCTTTCCATTTCTCTTTCCATTTTTTATTTTCCGTCAGTCCACTCTCTTGTTCATTCTTTTTTGCTCCTCCCCCTCTCTCCCTCTTTTTCTCTCTTTCTCTTTCCATTTCTCTTTATGTTTCCGTCAGTCCACTCTCTTGTTCATTCTTTTTTGCTCCTCCCCCTCTCTCCCTCTTTTTCTCTCTTTCTCTTTCCATTTCTCTTTATGTTTCCGTCAGTCCACTCTCTTGTTCATTCTTTTTTTCCGCTCCTCCCCTTGTTCATTCTCTCCTCCCCCTTTTCTCTCTTTCTCTTTCCATTTCTCTTTATGTTTCCGTCAGTCCACTCTCTTGTTCATTCTTTTTGCTCCTCCCCTCTCTCCTCTTTTTTTTTTCTCTCTCCACTCTCTTGTTCATTCTTTTTTGCCATCTCTCTTTTTTCTCTTTTCTTTCCATTTCTCAGTCCACAGTCCACTTGTTCATTCTTTTTCCCCCTCTCTCTCCTCCCCTTTCCATTTCTCCCTCTTTTTTTCTCTCTTTCTCTTTCCATTTCTCTTTATGTTTCCATTCCATTCTTTGTTCATTCTCCCTCCCCTTCTCCCTTTTATATTTTCTATCTTTTGCTCCCTCTCTTCCTTTTCTCTTTATTTCTCTCCACTCTTTTTCATTCTTTTTGCCTCCCCCTTCCTCTTTTTTCTCTTTTCTCATTCTCTTTATCTCCACTTCTTGTTCATTCTCTCTCTCTTGTTCATTTCCCTCCCCCTCTCTCAACCCTCTTTTTCCCCATTTCTCTTTTATTCCGTTTCCGTCAGTCCACTCTTTGTTCATTCTTTTTTGCTCCTTTCTCCCTCTTTCTCTTTTTTTCTTTTTTCTCTTTATGTTTTTTATCCTCCCCCTTTCTTTTTTCTCTCTCTTCCATTTCTCTTTATGTTTCCGTCAGTCCACTCCTTTTTTGCCTTTTCCCCTCTTTTTCTCTTTTCTCTTTCCCTTTTCTCTTTTATGTTTCTCCACTCTCTTGTTCATTCTTTTTGCTCCCCCTTTCCCCTCTTTTTCTTTCCATTTCTTTTATGTTTATCTCTCTTTTATCTATCCAGTCCACTTTTGTTCATTCTTTTTTTTTCCCCCCTCTTTCTTTTTTTTCTGTCCACTCTCAGTTTGTTCATTTCTCTTTTTCTCTTTCTCTTCCATTCTCTCCTCCTCTATCTCCCTATTTTCTCTTTATTTTTTTCATCTCTCTTGTTCATTCTTTTTGCTCCTCCCCTCTCTCCCTTTTCTATTTCTTTTCTTTATTCCTCTTCATTCTTTTTGCTATCTATGTTTTCAGTCCACTCTCTTGTTCATTCTCTTTCTACCCTTTTTTCTCTTTCTCTTTCCATTTCTCTTTTATGTTTCCGTCAGTCCCATCTTTTCATTTTTTTGCCCTCCCCTATCTCATTTTTTTCTTTCTCTTTCCATTTCTCTTTTATGTTTCCGTCAGTCCACTCCTTGTTCCTCCCCTCTCTCCGTTTTTATCTTTTTCTTCTTTATGTTTCCGTCAGTCCACTTTCTTTTTTGCTCCTCCCCTATCTCTCTCTATTCATTCTTTTGCTCCTCCATCTCCGTTTTTATATCTCTTTCTCTTTCCATTTTCTCCTCCACTCTCCTCCTCCCCTCTTTCTGTTTCTTTCTCCCATTTTTTTGCTCTTTTATATCTTTCTTTCCAACTCTTTTTGTTCATTCTTTTTTCTCCTCCCCTCCCTCTCCTCTTTTTTCTCTTTTTTTTTCCTTTCCGTCAGTCCACTCTCTTGTTCATTCTTTTGCTCCTTCATTCTGTCTTCAGCTGTCTGTATCTCTCTTTTTTTGCCTCTCCTTTATTGTTCATTTTCTATGTTTCCCCTCTCTTGTTCATTCTTTTTTTTCCTCCTCCCCTCTCTCCCTCTTTTTTTCTCTTTGGCTCCCTCTCTTCCATTCATTCTTTTTTTGCTCCTCCCCTCTCTCTCAGTCTCTTTTATGTTCATTTCTCTTTTCATGCTTCTCCCCTCTCTCCTTTTTTCTCTCTTTCTCTTTCCATTTCTCTTATGTTTCCCCCACTCTCTTGTTAACTTTTTGCTCCTCCCCCTATCTCCCTTTTTTCTCTCTTTCTCCATTTCTCTTTATGCCTTGTTCATTCTTCTCCTCCCCTCTCTTTAATTTCGATTCCCTCTTTTTCTATTTCTCTTTATGTTTCCGTCAGTCCACTTCTTGTTCATTCTTTTTTTTCCCCTCTCTATCTTTTTCCATTTCTTTATGTTCCCTCCTTCCTCTTGTTCATTCTTTTTTTGCTTTCTCTTTTATCTTTCTTTCCATTTCTTTATGTTTCCGTCAGTCCACTCTTGGCTCATTCTTTTTGCTCCTCCCCTGTTCTCTCCCCATTTTCTCTATCATTCTCTTTCCATTCTCTTTCTTCAAACATTCTTTTTGCTCCTTCTATTCTTTTATTCTTCCTCGACCAGCTTTCTCAACCCTTTCCATTTCTCTTTACCCAGAATCGAACGCTGGCGCATAACGGCTTCTTTTTTTCCTCCTTTCCCTCATTTTCTGTTTATCTACCTCCATTTATCTCCCATTAAATTTCGCTCGTCTTGATTTATTTTTTCTCTCCTTTCTCTCTCTATAACGCTTTCCCCTCATTTCTTTTCTCTCTCGATCCTTCACGCCCTCTTCCTCTTTCTCTCTCTATATCGCGTTTTGCTGTCGACCCGATCCCGCAGGTAACGCCCACCTCTCTCCAGCCAACTTCAGCCTTTAATTCCGATTAGCGCATCTTTCGGGCTCTTCTCATTTGACACCAAACAAACAAGAGTCGACCAGCTTTCGTTAAACCCGAATCGAACGCTGGCGCATAACGGCTTGCTGCAAGATTAAATTTCGCTCGAGATTTATTTATAACGCTCGGCTTATCGCGTTTTGCGACCCGATCCCGCAGGTATACGCTCAATCTTGTCGCACGGACGTAAATGCGCAAATATTATTTATGAGGTCGACGGACGTAAATGCGGTCGCCATTTGTCGAGCACGAGAAATGCGTGCTGCAGACGATGAAAAGGAGACTGCGCGCATGCGCAGGAGACGGTATGAAAGATTCGTTGTGTTTATGCAAAATTGGTTTTCAGGACGGAGGATTTATGAGAAGTTTGATTACAATCAAGACGAAAAAGCTTTGGTCTCCACATAAGTATTCCTCGATATATATTTGTTGGCATAGGAAAATCAATAAGCGTAAGTTCTTATAGAGCATGCATAAAAGACATGAACCGTCTTTTCACCGTTAACTTATATACGGGCAGATCCAAAAATGGCGGATACCCATTTTGTACCTTTATACAAGGATTTCTACTCATCTGTGATTACACGCAGTAAGACTGCTAAAATCTAAAACTTTTCAATCAGTAAATTTATTAAAATATATTGGTAAGACGATGAACTACCTATTGATTGCCATAAGACAGGAGGTATGGAGAAACTGGTCAAAATGTGAGGTACGCATTGAAGACCTCAGATTTAAACAATTACAGACAAACCTCTCATCAACGGACTAATAAAGGGGATGGATGGTCCGTTAAAGCCCATTGTCAGTAGATGGGAAGGGAATATTTTTAAGTTATAAAACTACTATAATAACTACCAGTATCTATGATCATAATGTCTTCATGATAAAGACAATGAACCGATAGTTTAAGATTGTCAAAGAGAATCCATTTATCAGCATAAGTCCAAATTCGATGAAAAAATGGATTATTTGGATTTTGCTGATACAATCTTGGACTTCATAACGTAGAGCTCTGTGACTTCCAGTGAGTTCACACTGAACTCATTTTTCGAGTTCATTTACATTTCTAATTTTCTTGACTATTATCTAAGTCATTTCAGTGACCCTTTGACATGGGTTTTTAGTGTTTTTAGATGGTGTCAATTGCAGATAGACGTCGTCTCGCGCATTGATTTTCAAGACTCGTTGCCCGACTGCCGAACATCAACTACCCGATCACAAGTCATTCATCCTATGCACTGTTAATTTTGGCAGTAGATTGAGAAAAATTTTGAACATGTTCTGACATACGCAAAAGACTAAACGAATCTCTTCTATTTTCATGTTCAAGAAGAGGGTGTATAATTATTTAAGTTCAATTCTGAAAGAGATTGATATAAAATTAACCAAGAGGACATTTTTATTAGAGATGTGTTATATATTTTTGTGCAAATATTACAATATATTAAAACACTAAAGGTTTATTCTGAAGTCGCACTTTATTTCACTAACAACCTAATATATATATATATATATATATATATATATATCTGTGTGTGTGTTATTTTTAATTTATTATGTTTAAATGTTATTTTTGATCGATAACAAGGTCTGTTTTTTTTAGTTAAACAGTATTTTTTGTCCAACTATATCTATAAGCCTGAATATTCGAGAAATCTTTTCAAAATATATATGCGTCTTCCGGTAGGATTCTTTTGTAGAGTGGTTTAACAGTGGAGGCTTGTATTTGTACTAAGTCGGTCCTAAAATAGGTTCGACGTACAAAAACGTTAGGAACGTGATATAATAGGTAATAACGCAGTAATCTAGTTGTGGTGGCTGATACTTTAATATCCGACTAACGGTCGTCCCACATCGACTGACTGACCAACGATATTTAGTCACCCCCACCACGAGGGCATCATGTGGCACACGGCCGGTTTAACGTGGGATCTCCAAGCCCGTGGGCTCTGCCAAAAATATGTCCATTGAACCCGTATAAACGGGCTCAGGGTTGGTTTACCTCCCCGAAAGAGAATCCGCCCTTCGGCATAGCCTCTTTCGGGTTCCTCCCCGCCTGAAGACAGAGAGTTCAACCGATCAGCCAGTCGACTGACAGACCAACTCCTGAGCGACTCCTACTACTCCTACTTATTATAGGTGTGAGAGACTATTAACTATAGAATAGGTGCGTTCCAGATTCTAACCTGCATCCCCTACGGGAAACCGTCATTGTGTCCTCCCTGCCTGACTGCTTGGTCACATAGTAGTTTCAGTCAAATAAAATCTAATAATGTTTTTTGACTGCATATATTTTTCTGACAAGATTTCTCCATTGTTCAGACCAGTAGGTGTAGTTGGATAAAAAATGTTGTTTAATTAAAAAACAGAACTTTTACTAGAATATGAATATCCATCAAAGATAACGATAAACAAAAATGAAAAACAATATGTCGATTTTCATTGTGTTTCTGAGCAGCAATTTCTCCTTTATGCAAAACAACTTTATTAAAACGACTGACAAGATTTTATATAATTTTTAATGTGTTCTTATAATTTTAAAAAGCATTATTAAAGAATCAAAAAAAAACCAACACTCAGTAATATCAACTATTAACACGCCCTCAATGTGCTGACCGTGCTTGGTAAATAAAACATTTTTGTAACCCTAAATACAGACATAAAACAATGCATATATTCAGTGAAAATTTTAAAAAAATATAATCCATCCTTGATAATTTTTATTTCTATACATTTCATAAAATTAAATAGGCGGGGCTGGGGGTAACCGATGTAAAAATTATATATTTATCAAGATTTTATAAAAAAAAAGATTTCTAAAATAATTTTATTCATTTGTGAAAGTTTCATTATCATACGACAATTATTTGATTTTTGCAAGTATTTCCAAATCGATATGTTTTTTCACTGCAGAAAAGACACTAAAATACCATTTGGCCGCAGCAGACGAAAAAAAAAAACAAAAAAAACCCCAAAATCATAAGAACTTTAACCAGAATTTCGAACATTCTAATAAGGATTAAAAATATAATTTAATTATCAAATAATCCGTGGTTATATCTTCTTAATAATAACATAAAACTTTACTTTTATATTATATTTTTTCATCATTGTATGCTTATTTTAGCAACATAGTCATGGTAATTAATGTAATTGTTTCGAAGATAGGTAAGTATTTGTAATTATGTTTGAGTCTATAAGCATTTAACTGTTTCAGAATTGGTAAAGACTGTTCGTTTATATTTGAATTTATGGGCATTTAATTGTTTCGGAGATAGATAAATATGGATCCGAAAATAGGCAAATGTCTGTCGTTTACATTCGAGTCTATAAAAAAAGAATTACTTTGCGGATAAGTAAAGATTGGCCGTAGCTATATGAGTACATAATAATTTATTTTACCCGAGATAGGTAAATATTAGTCATTTATCTGTGGGTCTATTGGCTTTTAATTGCTTCGTGGATTGGTAGAAAATCGTCCTCTCTATTTGAGTCTGTAAGCATTAAATTGGTAGGTGAACACTTTTGAGATCTTCTACCTACGATTGTTAAATTTTCCATGAAAAGATGAAAATGTATAATTTTCAAGAAGACTAGGAATGAAATGAAGAATGAAAATTTTTGAAGAAACCTACATTTAAAAGACACACTGATGACAACAGAAGTTTTACTGTAGGCATGAGTCGTCATGAAAATACAATTATGTGGTGGAACGGAAAATTTTTTCTCGACAAGAAAGTTAAACGGATTTTACTTCACCGCAGCGTCTGTCGTTCATTTTATTTAAAAAAATAAATCTAAATCAAGGCGATAATGCCACTAAGACGTAAAGAACTATTAGGAGTAAAAGAAAATGAAAAGACTATGGGACGGTCCGAAAAAACAATAATGGCATCACTTTAAGTGTTTCGGTGGAGACGTTAGAAGTATAGAGTTGATAGAGAAATTAGAAAGAACCGGAAGCCAAATCCTAAACAGGAAACAAGGGATAAACTTCTAATCCTGTTCATAAGAATGGGGAGGAGTGTGAACCGGACGACACGCGAACATATTTTCTCCTACAGTTTAAATAAATAAATAGAAAAGTAAAACAGTTAGTGCTTGGTTTGGTTTGATTTTGTTTACGTCATATCAACCTGAGTGGGTTATTTAATGCCGGCAATATTTTTAAGATAGGTTCGTATGAATAGAATATGTATTTTTTGTAAGAAATCAGTTTATTGATCAGCTTTCATTTATAATTTTTTTTAGAGAATTTTTGTCGAGATTAAATGAATTGCTGGTAGTATTAATTTTTTTCAAAAATATATTGCTTGTATATTTACAATTCCATAGTGTTTTGAACCCAGCTCGGGTGTTAATGGTTGCCCATGTCTGTGACCCTAACAGGTGCTACCACCCCGGGTCAGGATGAACTTGGGAACAACAGCAATTAAGAGGTGGTTCTACGCTCCTCAAAACCTCCCGATAAGAGTCTTTAATGCTGGATGTAGTTTATCGTCATACCGAGGAAACTCTGTGTTTGAGCAGAGATGTTAGAAATATGGAGTTGAAATAGAATCTAAAGAGACGAAAAATCAACTCTAAACAGCAAAGAGATAAGCATCTATATATAAATAAACAATGGACACAAAACTAGAATTTTATGTTCTTGCACTCTAGTTAACAAAACAATGTTACTACAACGTGTCCTCATCCTTAAATTTTATTTTTATTCTTACAATTGCCTTGTGTTTCAGGATATATGAGATCATGGCTCTCCACAATTTCCTGTTCTTTTTGACTCTGAGTAAAAGACATTGTCTCTCACAATACCCATTCTGTCAAAAAGTTCTTCATGTAGGTTTTTCACTACTTACCGCTGTTCCTTGTGCCATCATTATGCCGAGTGAGTATTAAATTTTTCAAGCATTCTTTCCTTATAATATACCTCAGAAATTTCAACTGTCTCATTCTGATATTAAGTATAAGTGTCTTGTTTCAATTTTCACTAAAACGTTGTCGTTGCTCGCATCTTCAATACATGACATTCTCAGTATCCTTCTGTAGAGCCACATTTCTGTTGCTTCAGTTATCTTTTTCAACTGTTAAAAGATTATCCTGCAGTCACTGTCATATATGAAAACCTATACTATATATTTCAGTACTGTTTTCATTGTTTCTAACGAAATTTTCATGTTTCTTAATACTTTGCTTAGCTTTTTGAGCGTATCACACGCTATCCCAATGCAACTTAGGACCGACAGTACAAACACAAGCCTCCACTGTGAAACCACTCTACAAAAGAATCCTACCGCAACTTTGGTGCCATATTTTTTGTCCTCTATTATGACACTTATCCGATATTTACATTTTTCTACTGGCTTGATTTTGAGATTTCCAATTATTGTACCTAGACTTTATGAATTTAAGCACAGCACGAAACTGGGCACAAGGCTTTATCCATTTACAGTTGACTTCTCTAATTGTAACCGTAATTTCTATGCTAACATTAGCTTTTCTCACACTTTTTGATTGTGGGAACAGTCTTCCGGCTCCAGGCTTTCGAGCCAAAAATTGATCTTCAAAAATTTTAATGTAATATCAGTAGTTATCTAGTGTCCCTCTGATCACCTTTCTGTTGTCCAAATCTAATATATATATATATATATATATATATATATATATATATATATATATATATTTAAAGTGAACATTGAAGTCAATACTCAGAGGGACAGGCTGTTTCATGCTAGAGGCAATCGGCGGCCTGTCGATTGCGTCTAACATAATGCAGCCTGTCGCCTCTGCGTGTTTACTTCAATGTTCAATTTTTTATTTACATGCGCCCTATCTCTAAAATTGAGCACTTCATCCCATGAATATAGTACACATTAAAAGTATATTTCTTTACACACACACACACATATATATATATATATATATATATAAACTACATACATCACTACTCCTATTCTTGCCTTCCTTTTCACTTTCTTCTTCTTTCTTGTTTTCAAAGATTTAAATCTAATATCAAGAGTGACCTAGTGTCTCCCTGGTTACTCTTCTGTTTTTCTCACTTCTTCTGCAGTCCAAATCTTCCACATCCAGTAATCATTGTGTCTTCGTGGATTTACTGCTTTGCTTGGGGCAATTTTGATTAATAATAATAATAATAATAATGGACTCTCCCGTCGGTTTCGACGTATGAGGATCTGACAGCTTATTGATTCAGTTATGAAATTTTGTGCAATAATCTTAAGTGACATTTAAGACCCTCTAGTGATTTACAAAGGAGGCCACGTACGGAGCAAGTGTGAGAATTGTGAGATGAGATCACTGTTAGATTGGCTGACCTTTTAGATCTTGCTCGCTTTTGAATATATATATATATATATATATATGAAGAAATACAGTCTTAAGGTTTGCTATATTTATGAGATAAATGCGTAATATCAGGGATAGAGCGTGTATAAATAAGTCAACACTTGGAAGTGACAGTCTGTTTCATGCTAGACGCAGTCGTCATATATATATATATATATATATATATATATATATATATATATATCATAACTTTTAGGGGTTGCCACGGACAATGCATTGGTGAAAATGGTCGGTCAATACGATGAAGGATGTCAGATCATTGCCAACAAATTATGGATCTGCACGCAAGAAAAAGCCTTTTTAGTCAACATATAGTGGAATGCGGGGAATGAAATCTAGCAAACCATAATATTTCCCCAGTCTACCAATTCGACTGAAAAAAAATGTGCATTAAAAAGGAAAAAAAAATATCATTAGTGAATTTTAACCAAGACTCAAATCACTACATAAATGAAAGTTACGTCCCTCAAAATAGATTATTTTAAAATCTATTACGTACCTCGCCTTTTTTTTGCCTTATTTGCGAACTTAAGCGACAGCACATTGCAAAATGATAAAAAAATTACAAACTTCTGAAAAGCTACACAGTGAACCAGTTAAGTAAAACGATTTTCTGAACACCCACATCTAAGTAAAACAATGTTAATGATTCTCTGTAAACCTACATGTATTATAAATATAACATATAAATATAAAAGGGAGCACGCGGGAGTAAAGGCTTGGATTGAGAATTCGGAGAGCGGAGTTCGAATTCCAGTAGGATCCATCATATTCACTTACGTGCTAATACTCTTAGGAAAGGTAAGAATACTTTTCTTCTTCTCGCCCACAGCGTGTATATAGCAGGATAGACTGTGTTCTATAACTTTGGGTGGAACTAGACTAGGAGAAGTGCTGAGTTGGGATCCCTCATGCTATCTTACCAAAGAAACACTGCTTCTACTGCGGCTGCAGTCCACATGGTGCCCCTAAATATCACGGCATAAAAATAAATAAATATATATATAAGAACATTAGATGTTTTTCCAAATCTTCTCATTATTTTCTCTCTGACTCTTAATATATATATATATATATATATATATATATATATATATATATATATATATATATATTATGCACGAGTTTGTCGCTGCCTGGAAATATTCCATGAAAACAAAACAGTCTACGATTGTTTCTGAGTCCGTATATTGTTTAATTTATTGTAATATACTTGTCATCTCTGATGATGGCTTATGTCAGCCGAAAGCTTAGATAAAATAAAAAAAAACAACATATATCAATATGGTGATTTTCTTTCGTCTTTCAAAGCCAATGCTATTAAGCTTATCAGACGATATGAAAGGAATTTGCTTAAAATAAATAGACAAAACTTGTCTATAATATCTAATGCAACATGCATTAATATATATATATATATTTTAAACATGGTTAGAACTGTGTAGCGAAAAAAACATATTTTAAATCAATTAATTTATAATATTAATGCACTGTAAATTTACAATGAGCACTATTTTTGTAAAAAGAACAACGGATTATATATCTTACTGTTCTTTTTATATATATATATATATATATATATATATATATATATATATATATATATATATATATATATACATAGTGAGCCAACAAACCTACCTAGGTTTCACCTAAACGGATCGTCAGGGAAAGTTTGGCTCTACGGTTGTATTGAGCTCTTTTGTTAGTTAGTTGTTACTCGTATCGGGGTTTTTTCTTTGGGCTTCAGACCTGCATCTGTGCGATTTTTTTGTCGGCAGAAGTTCATGTTTGTAGCTCTTTCTTTTTTTAAAACCTTTTTTTCCCCTCGAGATTGATTTGATTAGCAAATCAAAAATTCGAGGGTTTTTCGAAATGAGTCTAGATATATATATATATATATATATATATATATATATATATATATATGTGTGTGTGTGTGTGTGTGTGTGTGTGAAGGAATATAGTATACTGGAATATATATGTAGTGAACTCTCCAGTTGATTTCTAAATATGATGATCTGACAACTACATTAAGTTTTTATGATTGTGTCGTATGTGACACTTTAGTCCATCTAGTGACTTGCATACAAGTCCGCACGTTGTGCAGCAACAGCGAGAATCTCGACAAATACCAACTGGAACATACATATGAATGTAAGTGGGATGAACTTAACGCTAACATGGCAACAAAGATCCCTTCCAAATTTTGTCCATTTAACAATATACGAATATAACCACCTATCCCCTAAATTTTTAAATTCTTTCCTGCTATAAAGCGATGGTCGAAAGCAATCGGAGAATAAAACATCTTTTCATTAACTGTGACCGTGTTTGGAAAATAAAACATCCATATAATTCTAGATACATACATAACACATCCCATATATCCAGTTAAATGTTAAAAAAAAATCATAATGGCTAAAATTATAGCCAAAACGTTCGGAATGCATAGCTTTTGGACAGTGTTTACATATTTGTGTCCAGAAAAGAACTCACGAAAAAAATAAATGAAAAGCTTATTCGCAGTACGTTATCAGTCATCTTTAAGTAAACATGTATAAAAGAGGGATTACTGCCTAAATACACAATATATATATATATATATATATATATATATATATATATATATATATATATATAGAGAGACAGACAGAGAGAGAGACAGAGACAGAGAGAGAAAGATGAAGAGAGAGAGAGAGAGAGGAGGAAAAGATAAGGCTATCACTTGTCTCTAGAAATAATACACTTTCTTTATTTTCTATTACTCTTATCTCTTTGAACGCCAATGCCTTCCCTACAAACACGTCACAATGACATCTTATGGTTTCTTGTAATAATTATCCTCTCTTCCTGTTCAAATTACGTTTCAACTGAAGAACCGACCTTTTTCTGTTCTTAAGACCATCGGTTCATCTTGGACAAAAGGCGGCCACTTCAATTCGACTTGGATGTCCGCCTCAATGCAAACTGGTCAATGGAAGAAATTGCGTCAATATTTGATCGCTTCTTTGCCCTGTGGCAATAAGCAAAGGTTTCGACCGACACTGACCCCTGTCTAAATTCATCCTTTTAAGGGTGTCCGTATCTTCCGCTTACAAGATCAGTATTTCCGGTTCTTTCTCGGGAAATGTTAAATTGGTCATGATTCACTCTTGTCTGAAATATCGTACAGATTTCGAGAGAATACCTTGAAAAAATAAGAGCGTACAACTTAATCGCGGTGTGCTTGGCTGAAAGTGTAGCAGTTAATGACGGTCACCGTGGTCGAATTGGAATAACCTCTGCCGATTAAAAACAGAAATAAAAGTCGTAAAACGGTTTCACTTGAGAATTGTTGAGAAGTGAAATGTAGAAAAAGGAAAATTACAGATAAAGGAATCGAAAGATATAGAACTATTTTTCCAGATAGTACCCCATCCCAGTCGTGTGACCACAAGAAAAGTATCAGTAAATATTCGCCTCAAAATACTACTGGTGTAACAGTTTCCTGTGTAACGGTTTCAGTAAATAATATTGTCAGTCTCCATATAAAGAAAAAAAAAGGAGCAAACTGTTTGCTATATGAAATACGATAGAAGCATAGAAAATAGAATGAGCGTTCAAAACTATAAAGAATAAAGTAAAAAGTGCTATTATATATTTAAGTATGTTACGAATAGGTTCCGAGAGGTCTTCATGAATATTTAAATGAGATCTTATTGTCAGAAAGGTGTATAGTAAGTCTTCGTGTCAAATATGTTGTTACGAATTTTCATTGATCAGGAATACAATTCCTTAATGGACATTTAAATTCGTAAATAATATTTGTCCCATTTAATTTTGTTCTATGTGGTGAATTAATATTTTTAACTATAAGATTAGAGGTTTCAAATATTTTGTAATAAATAATTAATCTAATTTTTTTGCTATTAACAACTGTAACATACTTGTTGACAACACAAATGTAATATCATCATCTGCATGCTGCAAAGGTAAAAATAATAGAAATTATTAATAAAAGCCAAAAAACCAATACTCGGTAATATCTTTTAGGAACATGGATACAGTATCTTGACCGTGTTTTGAAAATGAAAACATTATATAAATACATACATGCAACAACCTATTCCCTGTTGACAGTTAATATAGTTCAACCTTGAAAATGGCTAAATGTATTGCCGAAAGCGCTCGGATAAAAAGAACATTCTGAGAGTTTTTTATATAATTCATCATCTGAAAAGAAAAAAAATATTCGATCATATGAGAAATTGTATATAAACTAAATCAAAGCACCTTTGTCTGTCGTATTCAATGAAATGTTCTATAGACACACACGCGCGCACCACACACACACACACACACATATATATATATATATATATATATATATATATATATATATATATATATATATATATATAGGTATTTTCTGATTGAAAACAAAATTCCCATCAAGAACAGAATATGTATGTATATGGTATAAATCTACGATACAGCATATTTTGTTATTCAACAGAATTGAACGTTTTCTCACGACGTGAATTTCCCTAGGCTTCTTTCCGTTGAAAAGAAGGTTATCGTAAGATAGCTGAAGTTAAGCAATGCCGAGCCCGGTCAGTATTTAGATTGGGCACCTTATCTGAACACCAGGACTCTAAGCGACGTACTTTTCTCCTAAACAGGTTTTCAGCTTTAAATACCCCACAAACAGTTGCTAAGATATGTACCTCCATGAGATTGCTAAAAAACGAGTATTGCATGATGAAAAAGACTCCAAACTTGAGGAAAACAAAATTTTATTGTCTAAATGTTTATTATTATTAAGAGGAAAGATCAAAGTATTTTTGGGGTATTATTTTTTACATTTTTAATCGTTCCTAGCTCGTCCGAAATTTTCGTTAAAAATCTTGTTTTCCTTGAGTCAGCAAAATTGTCAGATAATCGATCATGGCAATGATTTTTTTTTCCATTTTATAAAAGAAATGAAAATCTCAGTTTGAAAATCTTTTTAAAATCAATTATCATTTTTTCAAAACTTATTTTAAGAAAATCAGGAATTATAATATTTATTTAAGATATTTTGAACAAAGCTTAACTTAGCTTCTGCACCGAAAAATGTTATTTGAAAGTAAAACAAAGCAGGTAATCAACTTTCGCGGCACTTGACAGGTGATGAATTATATATTGATGGATTACGGGAGGATAATTCCTTCTACGGAAGAAGAAAAGTGAAGTCATTTACATTTAAGTAAACAAATTATTTACCTCGTTATTTTTAAGGAAAACTTTCAGCGTTCTATTATTTTTTAATTTTTTTTACTTAGCGATCACCTTTACGTTTACGGTGCTTTATGGAAAATTAAAATAAGACTGTTAAGAGTGAGATTAAATTTCATAAGAAAGGTATCTAATTAATTTATATGTACCTTTCTGATGAAATTGTATCAGAAGTGTACATAAAATACTATAATTTTATGTACATTTACGACATTTTACTGTGTTATTTGTATTTCCATTCATTATATTATTAATTTTGATATTTCATTTATGGAAAAATGCCATAACTGAGATTAATATAAGAATAAGATCATATAAATTTTATAAGACGATAGTGATACTTGTAGGTACCCTTCTCAGTTGAAATTGAAAAATCAAATTAACTTCTCCACATGTGTTTAGCCTTAACAGCGGAGAACAATGCTTAACTCAAATAACGCAATTTATTTGTATTCTGGTTGGTCTTCCGTACTTTATAATTACAGCCCGATTATAAACACAAAATTACATTTCTTAATTACTGCGGGTCTTCTGATTAGTCAAAACGATACAATTTACAACGCGCTAATAAAAGATCTATCGCATAAAGACACTTACGAGAGCGGATGCGGCTTTTAACTAATTTTATAATATTTTAACAATTAAATGTGAAAGTCTATAAAGATAATTAAAGAAATAAAAAATAATTTTATTAAAAATTCATTTTTCATCGGAAATATTTTTTGCTTTCATAAAACATTATCCATATTCATAAAAAGAAATAAAAGCATTTGATATTAAATGATATTTTTTTTTATTGAGTTTTGTATATAACAATTCAGAGCTGATTTTGAGGTGGCGGGGTCCAATTAAAAACAAAAAAAAACATTATTTGCATTCCTCAAAGCCTTGTGCATTTAACTATTGTAATCACTAAAGTGGACTCGATCGAATTTCTAGAGTTTTCATAAAATTAGTTATAGAGGGTAATAAATATATATAAAAAAATTTCTGCCATGCATTTAATAAAAAAACATATTATAATAATATCGATAATCTGTAAATAGTTTTTGAAAGTTTCATTAACATCCGACAATTATTTTTATTTTTGCAAGATTTTCCAATTTAATGTGTGTCATACAAAAATAAAAAAAATAACGTGCTAAATATTATATATGTTATTTTACTAGTTCCGGTGATACAAAGAGAAACAAGTTTTTTTAATCAAAATTTAGAATGTTCTACATGGAAGGACATTTTTTTTTTAAATAATTAAAATAAACTTCGATCTTTCCTCTTAATAATAACATAAACATTTGGACGATAAAATTTTGTTTTCGTCAGGTTTAGCGTCTCTTTCATCATGCTATGCTCTTTTTTTTAACGATCTCGTGATGGTACCTATAAAACTTAACAAAAATACATCGATCATTACTTTCTTCATTACTTAATTTCTGAGTCTTTCTGTTTTTGCACTGAACCCGTTATTAACTCCAATTCTTACGGCAAGATTGTGTTCACCAAAAAGTCCTTGTATGACACGATTATTCTAAAGAATATTCTGAAGAAATTGACGTAATATTTTCGCTAAGTGTTTTTTGTAATTTCGACATTATAGTTTACGGAACATAGCAAGTTTAGAGTCAAAACAGATGATCGTAAAACTACGACCAGCATGCGCCAGTTTAATCTGAAACTTTCTTTTCCATCCATGTATCTCCATTACAAATTATAATCTTTGAAAGAAATGTTCATTGACATACATTGGAACATTTGTAAGTTTTAATTTGAAATCACGAAAAATACGAACTTTTAATATTGCTTAAAATATGTCGGGCAAAAAGCCGTTATTTTAAGCTGGCACCTGGAGAATATGGTTAAACAAAACCAGAAAGTAGATTTTTTAACCAATTATAAAACATTTATTAATGTATCGAACTGAAAATGAATATCATCATACAAGGATCGATAGCTTTCTCAAATTACAATGGTAGAAACTATCAATAAATTTAAGTGATTTTTTTTTAATAATTTGGACTTATAATTTTCGGCGGTTTGCAGAACAAGTTTCAATCAAAGCCTTCTTATATTCATTATTTCTAAACTACAAACTATAATTTTGGAGAGTTAAAAATGTCATAATTAAAAGTAAAATTTGTAGTTCCAACTAATGATTTATTTTATGGAAATATTTCGACTAGCAGTTACTAATCTTGGTCAATCCTTAATTTGACTAAAATAGTGCAAAGAAACTAGAAATGCTTAAGAATACAAATCAAGGAAAACAAACTGAGTTGATCACGTTTACATAGTAAGAGCAAGTTGAGGCATAAAAAAAGGCGTTAGTTAGATCCAGTGACAGGACCCAATGAGTGTGGGCTCAATGCCTAGTTAAGGCGATGGAGAACTTTCAGAGGGGAATTAACAGGAGATAATTGACATCCATTAGAAATGGCACGTGGAACTAGAACAGCCTACCCCAGTGAGCGAAATAATGTGTTCAGTTTGACATTCCAACCACCTGAAGTAGGCCGGAGCGTACAACGGCCGAAACGTTGTGACAAAGATGGCGACAAAGATGAAGACAATAGTCCAAATAATGTAAATAGTGTACATAATGCCTCATCTCAAAAATATATTGATAGATACTCTACTTTGAATGAAATGCTTTTGGTTCGACAATTTTATTTCCGGATGGTCGAAGTCAATTCCATGATTCTTTAATGGCATTAAATAACCCATTGAGGCAGGTATGCTGTAAACCAAATCAAAATAAAAATTAAAAGACAAAACTTGTAATTCCAACTAATGATTTATTTTATGGAAATATTTCGACTAGCAGTTGCCAGTCTTGACCATTCCATAATTAGGGTAAAAACAGTGCAAAAAAACTAGAAACGCTTAAGAATTCAAATCAAAGAAAAAAAACCGAGTTGATAACGTTTACCATTTTTAAGCGTTTCTATTTTCTTTGAACTGTTTTACTCAAATTAAGGAGTGACCAATACTGGCAACTACTAGTCGAAATATTTCCGTAAAATAAACTATTCGTTCCAACTACAAGTTTTTTCTTTTAATTATGCATCTACCAATGGAGACAAGCATCCTATCTGTGAGTTAAAAATTTCACTTAAATAGGCTTTTACATCATTTCATTTAAAATCAAGAAAATCGAAACTTCCAATCTTGGTCACCATACAATCGAAGAAATGATCTCATCATTTTAAACAGATAACAGGAAGATATGTTTTAACAAAACCGGAAAGTCTATTTTTTAATCAACTATAAAACATTTATTAGTATAGTACAGATGAAGCTATTATTATTTTTACTAGTATAAATGCCGCCCTAACTTGGTCAAGAGTTTGAGAGTCTCTAAGTTTTTGCATATTCTCAGCATTGTAAACCCTCCTAGCTGCCATTTTATCTGGATTTTCATTTGCACGGGACTTTCTTTTCCTCGCTGCAGTCTTCTCTCTTTTGATTGCAATCTGCTCCTCTGTTGGCAGAGATTTCATTTTGCGAGGCATACTACTGCCTTATGCGATAAGGAATTATAAACTACAGAAGAACTCAAAATTGATCTTTTCATTTAAGTATTACATTAAGATTTAAGCTTACCTTTTAAAAATCCAACGATAATTCTTATGCCGCCACTTAATTTAAAGACAAGTATATCCATAATTTCCGTACACACAATTATTTTTATTTCATGGGATACTTTAGCTAGATTTCGCAATTAAATTTAATTATTCCCAAATTTATTTCAAAATTATAAAAATTGTTATCGTATAAAAATTTAGTCGCAAAAAAAAACACGTAGAAAATCGCCGAAAACAATGGCAGTAATGAAAACCTAGGAATCCAAAATTTCAGGATTGCAGGTCTGGATCCGGCTCGAGATGTTTTGATTTGCTCACGGAGTTGGCTTGATTCCAAAATGGTCTGATATGTTGGGCTATGGCCTCTATATGTAAAGTCGAAAACCAAGGGAATATTATTTTGAAACACTGTAATTTGAGAACAATAATTTTTGCATTTGAACATGAGCTATTGAAAGTTAAAGAATTGTATACCTTTAATTGTTTTTATCAGTAGAAGTCAAGATGGCGGGATTGGAAAAAAATCACATTAATGAAAAATTGGTAATGCAAAATTTCAGGATTGTGGGTCCAGATCCGGTCTAGAATGTTTGTAATTTTCTCAGTCAGCCTGATTCCAAAATGGTATGGTATATAGGAAACAAATTCAAAAAATTTGAGAGACTCACACACTAGCGTTCGCATTTATTTATATAGATTATTATCCTGGTAGCGGTTTGAAACATACAGAGTCTGCCAAATATGTATATACACTTCAGGAAAGTAAAAAAAAAAAAAAAAAAAAAAACTTTTATAAATATTGTATTTCTCAAATTATTCAGACATCACGAGATTAATGGAAGTTACCTTTTGACTACAACCACAACATCTCCTGTTAATTCCCTTCTTAATAATCTGAGTTAGATCCAGTGACAGGACCCAAAGTGTGAGAGTTCAATACCTGGTTAAGGCGGTGGAGAACTTTCAGAGGGAAATTAACAGGAGATAACTGACATCCATTAAACAGGGCACGTGGAACTAGAACAGTCTACCCCAGTGAGCGAAATAAAGGGTTCAGTTCGAGATTCCAACCACCTGAAGAAGGCCGGAGCGTACACGTTGTGATAAACATGGCGACAAAGATGTGGACAATTGTCCGAATAATGTAAATAGTGAATATTAATTAAATATAATCATTCAAATTTATGAACGATATTTTTTTTTTATTCATTTGGAACTTTAATTTTCGGTAATTTACCGGAGAGAGACTAATTGTATGTTTGCCATTTAACTGAAATCGTCACATAAAAATAGTGACAGTTGCATTTTAAATAATGTCACTGTAGCTTTTTTTTTTAATTTTCTAGATATTGTCCTATAGAGTAGACGGCCACAGGTTCACCTAGACAGTCTTTGCTGCTGGGGTTTCTGTAATTTTTCTCTTCAACCGGTTGCCAACAAAGAGTCCACTTTCTGAGCTTATATTAATCTCCACCCGGTGACAAATATGTGAATTCATACGTTTGCAAGGGTATTTCACTGAACACGTACACCACAGCCTCCGGTGGACAAGAAACTCAGCACGTCGATCTTAATTGCTGCAACGATAACAACTACATTCCGCGAATCTCTGTTATGGGTAACATCTAAATAAAACAATGGTGTATATTTACTTATGTCCTGTATCTGTGTCTAGATTCATCCGAGAAGAAAATTCGATAGTTGTCAGGAAAAAGCGACATAAGTAAAATGTCTTCCTTGTCGGATAGAATTTCAAACAAGAAAAGATAAGAAAATCTTAGTGTATGCGCTGTAAACACCTGTCGATATCTCATTTATTTTATTTTTTTTGTTATTTTTTTTTATTTTTTGTGTGCGTGGAAATACCAGTGAATCAGAATTGAAAGAAATCGAGAAAAATTACCAAAAATAAAATTATTCAATTATTTTTTAAATGTCTTTGCTCATAGAAATTTCAAGTATTACATTTTCTTAAATTTTTTTGTAAGATTCATTCATTATATTTTATAAAGATTCTGGTATTTAACTGATTATATTATTAATTTAATTCATGCTGATATTTTTACTATTCATTTCCATTTCAAACCATTCTCAGAAGTATAATTTACTACTAATAATAATGGCATTCAGACAGTTATGTGCCATGTTTAATACACGCTTAGGTGATCATGTATCTTTCGATACATGACTAAGGAGGCAGATGTTGTCATTTCTTTAAGCGGTAGACCAGTTACGACCCAAGACTATCGAATGGGTGAGAAGAAGATCGATACCTTGAAGGAGAGGATGGATACCTTTCCTAAGGGTGTTAGCATGTAAGTGAATGTAATTGATTCGACTGGAATTCGAACTCTGCTCTCCGATTCCTCACTTCGTGTTGCTATCCACTATTCCACCGCGTCTTACTACTACTACTACTACTACTACTACTACTACTACTATACTACTACTACTAATAATAATAATAATAATAATAATAATAATTTGAATCTTGATAATAATGGGTGAACTATGGAAGAATCGTTTATTCTCCCCTTTGCATTTTCGCAATTATGGGCATTATTATATTTATGATGTCATAACACTTTATTTCCCGGAGGGAACGGAATAGCCAAAAGAAAATAAATGCCAATCATGCTTTGTTCTTATACAGAGATTTAAGCAGATAAATCAGTCACAAAAATGATATATACCTGTTTACGTTTGCCCCAAGCAGAGAAAGTATAACGTGTATGCAACAACAAGCAGAGTGAAAGGTGGGTAAAAAAAAGCGTAACGTATAATAATTCTCAACTGGAGCGGCAGTAAATTCTACTGTGTTTCTAGAAAAGCCATAATTAAGATTCCAGATTCGAGCGGGCAAAGCTCTTGCGTAAAAAAAGCAACTGATCGGTATAACTCCTAGAAGCTTACAGAAGAACTGGCAACTTCTGACATGAAGTGACGTTACGAAGCCTCTGTCGCCTGACTACATCTTACTTATTATAAAACGCACATTGTGTGTGTGTGTGTTTGTGTGTCTGTCTGTCTGTACATTTATATATTGGATCGGATTTCCTACATTTTTCAACCGATTTCAACAAAACTTCACAGGACTGCGTAAAATTATCTTGCGGTGGTTCTGAGAGCACCAAAAATTGAAAAACACAATTGTTTTTGCACGAAATCAATTTGAAAACACGATTAAGAGGCATTAATGAAAGGGAGAAAACTCATATCGAGTTATACTTATTAATATCGAGTTATCGAGTTATACTTATTATAAAACCCAGGTTGTGTGTGTGTGTGTGTGTGTGTGTGTGTGTGTGTGTGTGTGTGTGTGTGTGTGTGTTTGTTCGTTCGTTTATATATGGGATCGGATTTCCTACATTTTTCAAACTGATTTCAACAAAACTTCACTATTTTTGGCAGGTAATATTTCTTATTGTCTTGCACACTTTTTTTTTTATTTTTACATTCAGAATGCTTTAAAAATTCCATTTACAAGACAATTGTTTATAATAAAATTCTATTCAATCGGTAGACTCATAACGATTGAAAACAATGTTTTTGTTTGAGTTTGGGTTTAACCAATTCGTTAAAAAAAAAAAAAAAGAAAAGAAAAGCTAATTAAGACATGCGTGTCCGTCAACTTTAAACAATAATCTTTGTCAATTTTATTTTTCAGTCTTTATGATGGTCGATACTTGATCTATCTCTTACTGTTACATCCCCGGACAACGCCGGGCTCTACTGCTAGTCTTAACTAAAAGGAGATAAACGCCTTTTGTATCCACACAATAATAAAAATTTAGAAAGACCTGTTTTTCGCCAGTCTTATCAAAGTGTTCCTTTTTGAATTTTCCGAAGGATCTTAATTTTTCAGATAATGTTAATTTGGTTAAATATTTTAGCTTAACAAATTCAGAAAAATATTACAATATGAATGCTGGTCGTTATTTTAAGAAGTGAAATTGAACTTGATAATTTTTTCTATTTCACTGAAGGAACCGTTGTACACCTCTATATTGTCTTCTTTATATCATTCGTATATCTTTTGTTTTTGTGCTCAAATAGAACGAAATAGTCCATTATTTATGAGGTATTAGCAGAATACGTTAAATACTTCTTACTTTCCAGCCAAATCTTATGATCATTTCTCCTAATGATGTTAAAATAATTCAGCAGACGATGTTATTTTATTTATGGGAGCTAGACTTTTGGCGAATGTCGTATTCGATTCCGTCGTTCAATACGTTGCTTCTGTAAAATGGGGCTTTTTAATGGCCGCATGTGTCACGTGTGACAAGAAAATACAGTTTCGTAACGGCCTTTTACCTAAGATCAAAGTGTAGTATCTGTTCTTATCAACTTAATCTGATTCTCTGTCTCTGTCTCTGTCTCTGTCTCTGTCTCTCTCTCTCTCTCTCTCTCTCTCTCTCTCTCTCTCTCTCTCTCTATCCATTTGTCTCTTTCTTTCATTTCTCATTGAAACCAAGTAGTAACTTGTCCCGTATTTCCACGCGATCAAAACGGAATAGTCCATTATTTATTCTATATACATTTGACGTAGTGGTCGTGATAACTAACGTAGGGTGGAGCAAGCACAATTATAACAGAGTATTTGTTGTTGGTTTATAAATTAAGACGTCGATTAGGTAAACCAATATTCTCCTACCTGATCCAGTTTTAAACAGACGACTTTTTTTTCATAAGTTTTCACCAGTTCGTATTTTCATTTCAAATAAAAACTATATTTCTGAGTAATTTTGTAATGTATATCAATGAAAAATTTCTCTTTCGGGTACCTTCGGGTACTATAGTTTGCATTTTATATACATAGATAAAAAAAATAGTTTCAGTTTCAATTGTCTCATGGTGGATGCAGTTTTAAGATAATCATTTTTTTTTACTGTAAATTTATGTCCGTTCAACAGTTATATCGAAGTTAAAACCACTTAGCGCATCATATTAGCCAAAATATTACGTAAATATCTTCAGGAGTGACGCCATATTGGCAAAATATCAAACACTTTAGAATACTCGAGTCCTACCAGTAAATATTATTGCTGAATCTTACTATAAGATTTGGACATAATACCGTGTTCATTGCAAAAACAGAAATAAGATTGCAGAAACGAAGTAATGAAGGAAGACCTGCTGTCTGATTTTTTTTTTCTTTTGAGGCTCATCAACCCTTTTTAGCTATATAAAACCGAAACATATTTCGGGTGTAAGTAAGCCCCTTGCAATCCTGGTGTTCATATGCGGTGCCTCATCTAAATATTGATCTGGCTTAACACTGCTTAACCGGTGATCTAATGAGAACCGGATTTTCACACGAACGCAGACAAAAGAAAGGACAAAGCAACCAAAGGAAATTCCCGGCGTCATAAAATGTTCAATTACGTTGAATACCAGCGAATTATGTAACTTAGATACGCATTGGTAACGGAAAGGATGATAAATTGATTGATTGGTGTTTTTCTTACGACTTATCTACCTTTTGTGGCTGATTTAAAACCGGAATATATTTACTATGGAAGTAGAAATTGCTTATAGTACCCGATGATCATCTAATTGCTACTTAAACTTCGCTGACCTAACTAAAGTCAGCTTTTTCAACGGAAGCCAAGCAATACTTACCATTTATTGCAAAAAGAGTGTGTCACATAAACGAAAGCTAATATACTAAAAAGTATGATTAAAGACTAGAAAAACAAAAACTACCTTCTCTTAAATATGGCAGCGCCATAAGATTTTTTCTTCGGTCTGCCGCTTTTAGCACTAATCACTTTGTCTTCTTGCCCTTTCTCACAATCATGGTTCCGCCATAAATTCAATCATGCTCCCCATATAATATGTGCGTTGTTTTCCTCGGTTCCACTTTCTTCAAAATCTGTGGAATTTTACTAAACATGTATCGATAGGACTGCCTTATAAATTGTGAGCTTCATCTTCTATATACTGTGTCTCTTTACAACGTTGTCGATCATGACTTTTCACATTTTTCTTGTCCTTATTTGCTCTAAACCATAATCCCTGTTCTGCCATCCATTGATCCAAGCTCGCTAGGCAGTTTATGCATTATTTTCATCTGTCCCTCTTGACTTTAGTCTGTTCTGTCAGTATCAAACATTGCACATAATAATTGGATGCCTCCGTAGAGTAAAAACCTATAGATATCAAAATGTTTTATTAACGTAAAGAAAATAATATACCTGTTAATTCCCCTCTTCCAATCAATTTAAAATCCACAGCAGATAAGGTTGAGTACTTTGTTCGGAAATGCTTCACCAACTTCACACTCAACTCATCTAGAATAACGATACCTGATTTTCCCCCGATAGAACGGAGTCTCTACTTGTTTTAGACATCATTTTCAAACTAGACTCCGAAAAGGCCAGAGTATGTGAGGGGACTCCAGCTATCGTCCTAAAAAGATGTGTTCCAGAGCTGGCTTCAGTTTTCTACAAACTCTACTTCCTTCTCCCCAGTTAGTTGGATGTCCTCCTCTGTTGGTCCTGTTTTGAAAATTCTGGAGACCCCCCACCCACTGATAGCACAAATTTTCGTCATATTAGTCTCTTACCGGGTTTTGGCAAAGCATTCAAGGCTCTCACCAATTCTGATGGGGTTAAAATCTCAAGACTTCCACTCGAAACAACATTATGGCTTATCTGTTGATATTTCTGAGATGAGGTATTATGTACATTATTTAAATTATTCGGACTATTGTCGATAAACTAACAGTTAGAAAAAAACAAATAAAGATAATCAATCCAAATAAATATATGAAGTAATAAACAAATTAAAAACTGTTCCCGCCAAAATAATAGTTAGAATAAACTACAAGAATCAACCCCAAAATTGAATAAACAGCTTTGTCTTCCCAAACTATTAAATAAGCGATATAAACAAATTTTTACTACCTTTAATAAAAACTCCGATTAAAATAAGAATAAAACATAAATAAATAAATATATAAGATAAGAAATAAAAAAAAATAAAAAATAAAAAAAAACAAGCAAAATAATTTAACCCAAATAAATAAATAAACAAATAAACGACTTCCGGTAAAATAACTGCAAAAATAGACTACCCACAATGCACCACTAACTCGGATATAGAAATAGCCGAGAAAAATAACAGCACTCGTGGTCTGACGATTGAATCTAGCATAAAACAGACTGTAGCCTCTAAGTTTTGACTTCTATGTTCACTTCATATATATATATATATATATATATAGTGTAACCCGGATATAAGAGAGATTTTCTCTGGTCCCAGATTAGAGCCTGTGTTAATGTATATAAAATAGACCAAACGCGGATATAAGAGAAACCCGGATATAAGAGACTTCTTCTCCGGTCCCGACAACTCTTCTATATCCGGGTTACACTGTTTATATATATATATATATATATATATATATATATATATAAATTTGTGTGAACGTATGTTATTACAATATACTAGTTAATACATATAAGTGTGTTTTAAGGAATGTGTCATATATATTATCTATAAAAAAAACTGACGTATCGAGAAAAGAATTATTAGTCTGAAGAAGAGGGCATCACTAGGAGTTTCTCCATTTCGTCATTCAATTACAAAGATTGATAGATAGATAGATAGATAGATAGATAGATATAAACATACTAAGATAGATAGTTATTTAGATCGCTAGCTAAGTAGATAAATATGAATAGAAGCAGATAGATAGATAGATAGATAGATAGATAGATAGATAGATAGATAGATAGATAGATACTGTACAGAGATAGATAGATAGATAGATAGATAGATAGATAGATAGATAGATAGATAGAAATAATTAGTACTGACCCATGTACCAGTACTACATGTTTCGTAGTAAGCGATCATCAGTCCATTATTTCTATTTATTTCAGTATACACTATATCTACGATATTGGGCACTTTCCCCCAATAAATATACCAAATTTGATACCACAAATACACACGCAGTCACTCTCTCTCTCTCTCTCTCTCTCCATATATATATATATATATATATATATATATATATATATTGAACAAAAGCAAAAAGAAACAAAAAAGTAGCAATCGTTTAGCGCTTTTAATAATACCAAAAAGTTTAATATCGAGTCTCTTTACCTGAATGAACATCGTTAAACATTCACATTTTATGAACTACCTTTAATGATAAATCGATATTTTCAAATTGAAAAATTCTCGCTGTACGCCCATAAAGAAAACCGCATTACCATTACGTATAACCCTTCCCTGTGAACTTATTTCCCAATATGACCTTAATTTTTGTAATTTTAAATTGTCAAACTTTGTATATGAAACTAGAAAGGTTATCAAGCATTTCCCGGGAAGTTACAATCCACATATATGTTCTAATTTTTTTGTTTTTGCTTTCTTTTTCTTAACCTCTTCCAATATACGGCATAAGCATGTTTTTATTTGCAACGATAATAGGAAGACTTTAATTTGCAGAAGATTAAAATTTCGACCTTTTTTCTCCTATTCGAAGTCGACAACCGCTGAACTAGCCGACATTTTGTCTCGTTGTAGATTTCATATTTAACAATGAATTACAGAGTGAGTCAAAATTATGTTAACACTAGTATGACAGGAATCATTTATTCAGTGTTTACTGAACAGTCCCCACCTGACCATCAGCATGACTGATGCACAAAAACCAGCGATCAAAAGTACAATTTAGTGCCTTGACACACATTTGACGGGGAATGGTTGATATTACAACTTTTATTCTGTCCTTAAGTACATCGATGTCTCTAACTTTTTGCTATACACATGATCCTTTATCATGCTCCATAACCAGAAGTCACACGGTGTAATTGGTCTATATGTCTTTACAACTACAACGATGGCTGCAAATGCTTAATTACAAATGCTGCAAGATTTTGCTATTGATATTATACCCCTACAAATCAGACGAGCATGGTTTTTCCAACAGGATTGTGCATTGCCTCATTTTGTTCGTCTTGTTCGCGTTTGTCTTGATCAAAGTTTCCCAAATCTTTGGATAGGTCGCGGCGGACCATTAACATCGCCACAACATTCTCCTGATCTGACACCTTGTGACTTTTGGTTATGGGGTAGGATAAAGGTTCACATGTAGAGAAAAATTAGACATCGAAGAACTCAAGTACAGAATAAAAAGGTACAATATCTGTGAAATTCTATTGATCGCTGGTTATTGTGCATCAATCATGTTGATGGACAGATGGAGACTGTTCAGTAAACTCTCAATAAATGATTTCTCTTATGCTAGTATTAACATAATTTTGACTCATCCTGTATTTATTAAACTTATTAACTCTGTTGGGATTGCTATGAGTTTGAATTTGTTATCAGAAGGTTTTTATATTAAGATGGTTAGTTTACGGGCATGTTCACCATATTAATCCACAACAATATAGAATATAGACATTCAAAAACGAATCAATCACAAGGCAATCGAGTAAGAAACACCGATTATGAGATTTCAATAAAACAACATGCATTTATGTACAATTAATATACAATTTGAAAACTTGTAGTTTGATAATGCAAGAAATTGACCATTGGTAAATTGGGTTTCTTATTGATTTACAATTCAGAATTGTTCAAGTGTTTAATAACTTGTGACGTCGCCCCTCCTTGGTCGCATCGTCGACTCTGTCGTTCGATCTCGTTCGCGGCTCCAACTGTGACGTGACGTGATGTGGCCGCCAAGGGTCGATCCTGGTCACGGCACCAACTGTGACGTCGCCCCTCCTTGGTCGCAGCGTCGACTCTGTCGTTCGATCTCGTTCGCGGCTCCAGCTGTGACGTGACCTGATGTGGCCGCCCAAGGGTCGATCCTTGTCACGGACAGCACCAGTTGTGACGTTTTTGCCGCGGCGTCAGCTGTTCGCTCCTCGCTGCTCCAAGTGTGACGTTCCAACCCTCTGGTTAGATGATTACCAGCCTCGCCGTTCCCAACTCGCTTCCAACACCTGGTTACTAGGGTAACTGTACTGATCTCCGGTCTGCCTACCCACGTTGTGATTAGATCTTAGACAGACGGGATCAAACAGGAGTCAGGGCCGTATGCCAGCTGGGTTCAACAGGGGTGGCAACACACAAGTAAAAGAAAAAAACTCACGAGGCAAAAAATTACTGATAAGAAAGGGTAACAACCTTTTTATATCTAATGTTCGTTACATAAAAATTATTCTTACTTCCCGACCCGTTTTGTGGACTGTGGCACCAAGCTTCTATCATACAATTTAAAGACTTCGAGTTGCCTACTCTCTAGAATTTTGTATGTCGGGTGTGGTTTGGTTTCGACACTGGGCGCTAATCTCTACCAGTCGTTCACGGCTGATTCTTCTCTTCGGCTTGAGTTGGACGAGCTTATTCGCTTTGGCTTGAGTTGGACCCTATTTCTTCACTTCGATTTGGGTTGGACGAATTTCCACCCTCAGGCTTGGCCTGGTTTCAACTTCTTCTAGACGCAACTGCAAAGTAACTTCTTCTTCTTCCGTCCTGCAACTCTTCTCGCCAAGGTCAGAACTCTTCTCTCTGCCGTCTGAGGTGAACTCTTCTCTCTCTGCCTTCCGGGGCTGAACTGATTTCTGTCGATTGGGGTTCTGCTTTTATTGACGCCGCAACAAACTGGGGTGGGTCTGTCGGCGTCAGGGTTTCTTGATAATTCCAAAGTCGCATTAGTTCTGATTTCCCATTATCGCTCTTATTTTCACCCCTACTTCCTCACAGTGCCTCTGGGGGAGGCGCATACCATCTCTCCCGGTCTCTCGTATGTCAGGTGACCGTTTTCGACCAATGGGTCCTGGTCGAGCGTCCTTTCTCCTCTTTTCTCGTATATCACGTGACCGCTTTCGGCTAATGAGATTCTGGTTGGGCGTCTCCGTCCTTCGTGACGTCTCCAATCGGGCGTGGTCTATCCCGGCTTTGTTCTGGGAAAAAAAAACACCTTGCTAAAAAAACAAAATCCAATTTGGCCTTTTTCACACGCACGAAAATGACAATCTCGGCCTTTCTCACCTTTTGGTTTTTGTCAAAACAGCCCGCCGCTAATTAGATGTGACTTCAGGAAGAATTTTTTCTCGTCTCGCTGGCGCTCTCTGTGAGCTAGAACAATCGTTTTCATTTCTTTGTTTTTTCTCAGACCTGATAGTCAAAATCTTAATTATCTGAATTGAAAATATCTTCACTTTATCATCGGGGGTTCTAATCTTCAACAGGTCAGGATCTGTATACAATTCCAGCGGTCACCTTCTCATCCCAAAAGACACCCCTTTCCGATTAATATTTCGTTTTCCATTGTTCTAAAACTCCCATTTCTCCAAATTGATAATGAGCTCCCACATTCCGTGGACACAAAAAATTAGGCCAGGTGGTTTTTGACCGATATTTTTATCAATCGTGCGTATGTCCATCCCTTTTACCATGTCCGTTCATTATCTCTGAACTTATTCTTTCAAATAACAATTTCCATTGTTCTTGAAAATCCCATTTCTCCAAACTTAATGAGCTCCCACATTCAAAAAAAGTAAGGTATATTTTTATCAATCGTACGTATGTCCATCCACTTTTACCATGTCCATTATCTCTGAACTTATTCTTTCAAATAACAATTTCCATTGTTCTTGAAAATCCCATTTCTCCAAACTGATAATGAGCTCCCACATTCCGTGGACACAAAAGGTAGGCCAGATGTTTTGACCGATATTTTTATCAATCGTACGTATGTTCATCCACTTTTACCATGTCTGTTTTCTTTTATTTCTTTCATTATCTCTAGGCTTATTCTTAATTTCTATTGTTCGAAATTCGGTCAGGCGCGTTGGCCTAGATATCTCTTGACACCTGTTTTCGCTTATGACCGGCTTTTTTACATTATCCATCTCTCCCCTCTCTTTTCTTCCTTTTCCTTTTTCTTTCTTCCTTCTGCTTCCCTTTAGGATCGCCTAAATACAATTAGAGAATTATTCTCAAAACTCAATTATTCTTCGTCTAAATAACTAACAACTGGTTAATAAACCGAATAAAAATTAAATCATATTTCTATGAATATTTCTTTTTAGTTTTTCTAATAATGCAGGGTGCCACAATTGGTCAAACATAGTTAAGTGGAAAATATTATTTATACAGAAATTTGTGTAGTGTGTATGCGTGAATAAAGTAGGATTTTCATTCTTTAAATTCTCCAGAGTTGTTTACCTTGGATTGTTTAGATATTTGATTGAATATTTACGAATACTTGTTAGTTGTGAGTTATTATCACTTTTTAGTATTGTAAGAAATTGTTCCTGGTCGAGAGAAATGCTGCGTGTGTTGAGTCAGAGAAATTTGCGCGGCAAAAATGTAGCTGGTTATGGTTTTGACTGGCGTGGGTTCGTTTGGCACTTCTCCAGGATGAAATTCTGACTGAGTGAATCGATCTGAAAGCTACCTTTTATTTAGTTCTGGAAGTAGGAATCGGCTCAAAACGGCTAGGCGCGAAAAGATATTTCGCGTGAATTTGCTACAGCTTGAGCCAATGAAAAGTCTAGTTCACTGGAACTAGGGTGTTGATTGGTTAATAGGTAATTTTGTGGTAGAGTGTATTATTCCGGAGGGCTGAAAAGGTATGTATGGACTATTCCATCAAGTCAATTAAAAAAAAATTAGAACACAAATTGCTTATTTAAAGCAATTTTAATTTATTTATACTGTTTATAATGTTACCTTTCTCTTTAAAACTATTTTAAAAATACATTTTAATTGTAAGGATCATTTAACGATTTAAAAAAAAGAACCTTCAGAAATATTGATACGGGACCCAAAACGCAAAGTAGAAATGTTGACAATATGAATATTCAAAGATGCCACGTGAAAGAGCGAAGACTCTTATCTTATAAAATGAAATCTTTTGTTGAAGTTCTTAATATGGGCAGTAAGACCGAATTTTCAGTCCGCCACATAATTTTAATTACAGAGTATTGGTATAACTGGTCTATATTATTGTTGGCTGTTACTAACCTCGTATTGTGTCTAATTTATAATTGGAACCTTATCATAGGTGCGTGGAAAATAATTATTCAATATACACAGTAAAAACAATTTATGACATTACATACTAGCAGCTCTATAATGCAATATACCTAACTAAATATTAATATCTTTATAAGTATACATACCTTATATCTATATAAGAACTTACCTAACAATTATATCAGATATAGGTCTGTAGTTTATTTCAAAAGGAATTTCTACTAACATCCGCTATATAGTGTTACTAACAAGTAGTATAAACAATGCACAAAGTTTTTTTTTTTTTTTTTTTTTTATCTCGACATGATCTTTTATCCACAGTATGTCTCAGGGATAAGACGTGTCTCGTTTCCTCTCTAGGGAAATATTGGCCAACAGCAAAGCTAGAACTTGCCTTTTACACAGCAGAAAAAAAATACACAGTATAAAATAAACGTATTTGACTACACACAGTCATAGCTGATAAATTCATCTTACTATTTATATAAATATATATGCCTCATAAGTATTTATCTTTTAATTATATCGCATATAGGTTTGTAGTGTCCCCCACTTGTCTGCTAAGGAACTTATGCTAACAACCGCTAGATGGTGTTACTATCAAGAAGTATATAATGAAAGCGATACCTAAAGTCTCTCTACCTCTTCTATTAACCAAAGGATACAGGTTAGTCGTAAGATGAGTCACGTTTTACCTCCAGGGGACATGTGGCCAACAGCAAACCTAATACATAGTATACAAGGACATAAGATTATTCGACCCCATAAAAAACATACCTATTGATTCAACCAAACAAATAAATATGATTTCTCAAATTTGTGTCTCTGTGCATCTTTACACAAGACATAGAAGACACACATGTAAAAACAGAAAAATACATTTCTACATTTATATCTTCTGTATTCTTTCTCATTGTTTCGCTGACGCGAGAAAGTTTTAATTTTAAAATTTAGATTTTACTTTAATTTCTTCCATATTTATTAATATCCAGACGAACACAAGTTTTCTTCACCGAATTTTCTGTCGTGTTTGCACAGCTGACTATTAGTTGAATTTTCACATTTTAGAAACGCATCATTGCAATCAGTGTAAACGCTGCGGTCTGATATACTAAGTACTGCTACCGAGACTCAGATTCATAGATTTTATCAACCATTTAGAATTTAGTTTTAAAGATCACCTGAATTAATGTACAGGAATACATAATTTTCACAGGTTTTTTGCTTAAAAACTGACTTCATAATTTTACTATTTCAAGAATAAATCCAAATGATATTGATGTTTTTTTTTATTTATATACAGTAGCGGCCATAATATAAGGAACGGAAACAACAAGGACATAAATATGTGTATTACTTAAAAAGTAATGCATGATTAGCAATTAAATTTTTACCGAATAAAGATTAGGGTGTAATGCATAAGTATTATACAAAGTTATAAAAATTTACATAATAGTTTTTTTTTAAAATAAAGATTAAATGGAACAAAAGAAATAAGCAACGTTCCTTATATTTTGGCCGCTCCTATATATATATATATATATATATATATATATATATATATTTATATATTAAATGGAAAATATATTTAAGCTAGAATTCTAATTATGAATCATCCCAAGCAAGATATACAGTTTCTTACTGTATTGGATAAGAAAAAAAACTGTAAGAAACTGGATAAGAAAAAAAAACTGTAAGAAACTGAAACAGATTACAAAAACGCCTACTCAATGAATAAGATTTATTAGAACATTTATAATATCATCTATATAATAAATGCGAATATCAGTCTGTGATTATGTCACATTTTCCCCCTTTACTCCTAGAGGCCCAACATATCATACCATTTTGAAATCAGGCCGACTCTGTGAGAAAATTGAAACATTCCGGACCGGCTCCGGACACTCAATCCTGAAATTTTGGATTCCCAAGTCTTCATTACTGCTATTGTTTTTATATTTCGACATCTTGGCTCCTACTGATAAAAAACAATTAAAGGTACACAACTCTTTAACTTTCAATAGCTCATATTCAAATGGAAAAAAATACTGTTCTCAAATTACAGTGTATCAAAATAAAATTGCACTCGTTTTCAACTTTACTTCTAGAGGCTGTAGCCCAACATATACCAATTTGAAATAAAGGCCAACTCCGTGAGCAAATTAAAATACATTTCCCGACCGGATCCGGCCCCACAATTCGGAAATCATGGATACCCAGATTTTCATTACTACGATTGTTTTAAGCGATTTTTTACATGATTTTTGTGACGATTTTTTAAAGATAATAAATTTTATAACCTGGAAATAAATTTGGGAATAATCGAAATTAATTTTGAAATCAAGCGAAAGTCATCCATGAATTAAAAATAATTGTTTGTACGGAAAGTAAGGACCTATGTACATCAAACTGTCTTTACATTAAATGGCGGCAGAAGAATTATCGTTGAACTTTTAAAAGGTAAGCTAAAATATTAATGCAGCGATCACTTTTGAGTTCTTCTGTAATTTATTGTTGCCTATCGCATTTGCCCTTCCCTTGCTATTATGATGAAGGTTTAATTTAGAGCCCACCGCAGAAGGTAGCTTAAACGCAGATGGACAGAGCGGCTTTCAAGCTAGTAATTAACAAAGTAAGGACCTACGTACATCAAATTATCTTTAAATTAAGTGGCGGCAGAAGAATTATCGTTGCACTTTTAAAAAGTAAGCTTAAATACTAATGCAATACCTAAATGCAGCGATCAATTTTGAGTTCTTCTATAATTTATTGTTGACTATATCATTTACTTTTACGTTGCTATTATAATCAAGAGGCCACCGCAAAAGCTAGCTTAAACGAAAATGCATAGAGAGGCTTTTAACCTAGTAATTAATAAAAACGAAAAATAGATAAAAGTGTGTTTAAACTATATATAGTTGAGAACAAATTATGAGATAAAATGTTTCGAATTTGCATTTTTAGTGAGGATCACATTAACACTACTGCAACGTATAACATATTACATCATAATATCGCTAATTTGTTCAGTATAATTTCCTTTTGAAGTAAATGAATTTAATATTTGATGGCAAAATGGTTTATTAATAATGTGCTTGTGTCAGGCATCTTATCCATATAAACCTCTTCAGTAAATTATAAATTTTATAAGGCTGTGATATAAATCTTTCACTGACCACAGGAATTAAACTGAAACACGACGATTTTAAACCTAAACCTGAATTTAAATTCATTTCCTCAAAAAGCGGTAATTATGTTAAAAAAATATTTATCCTGTCAAATCCCAACTTTCAAACCGAGTGCAGTCCCACGTTTCCAAAATCGACCAAAACTACTGACCATCTATATGCGTGTATGACTGTCCTGGCGTAAAATGAGAAGAGAGGAGTCTTATGGAAACACTGAAACATAGAACTACACTCGTACTTAGACCATGAAACAATTGCAACAATTTCTGAGACACATAATGGTGATTTTAGAAGCGTAGCTTAGATGTAGCACAAGGCCGAATATGAGGAGCTCTGAGTAAGGATAGAACTCACTACACAGTCGTAAACTATATAGAGAGACAAGCTTGATAACCATTACACAACCTCAAAGTGTCAAAATCTTTACCAATCTTCCATGTGTTTACTATTGATACCGCATGTTGTCAAGTTCTTCTGCTATGCATTTAGAGATTGTTGACAAAAAACACAAAAAGAATTCATAAGGTTATCACTTCTGACCTGATATATCAGATTCATTCCCTTTCACACCGCCACGCCGTGTTTACCCTGTACCTTTTCTATAAACAGTTTTACGATCATATAGCGTTGAATCATCACTTACGTACGGTCACCGTAGGTAAGCAACATCGAATATTGTCAGAACCTACATGGGTGACCGCTTGGCAATACCAGATGCTGTAAGCTTGGATGTGTGGGTGGGGTAATGGTTAATGGCTAAGAATTAAGAAATGAGAGAGCTACAATTTTATTTCGTTTCGTTATATTCACTCTCAGGCAAATACTCTTGAGAAAAGTATGAATTCTTCTCTTCTCCCCCAGCTATGGGTTAATTAGTAAGACTTGTGCAACTAAATTATTATTATAAAAAAAATAATTCTTAATGCCTAAAAATATTTTCTGGCTTTGAATAACGTGCAAAGGGTTGATAATCCGTAAAAAAATGAATGAATCAATCAATTTTTGTAAACATCTCCCTAGTAACACTTTTGATGAGTTTTCCTGTTTGTTACCTCGACTTTACGAATTTAAGATAGCATTTTAGTTGCTTTATTGCCTTGTTCTACTTTATGTGCCATGACCTACTAAGGACTTAGGTGATCATGGCTCTCCACAATTTCCTGTCCTTTGTAGCTCTTAATAAATTTTGTCTTTCTGATATTTCTCCTGAACCCTGTTGCGCCATTCACTCATGTTCAGTAAATATATTTTGCTTTGTTTTTTCCTCTATCCCTCTTGCCTTTAACCTGTCCTGAGAGTATCTGATTTTCCAAGCTCTCTTTCCTCATTACGTGCCCTAGGAATCTCAACTGTTTCGTCCTGATATTAGTTTCTATTTTGTAGCCATTTTCTGTAAATCTTTGTCCTTTCTCAAACGTTCAATCAATGGTATCCTCAACCTTCTTCAGTAGAACCACATTTCTGTTACTTCAATCTCTTCCTCATCTTTGAGAAGACTGTCAACCCGTCACTGCCATACATGAGGACAGATATCACCTAAAAGATCAGTACACTCTTCCTTGTTTTTAGCGATGATTTTCTATTTTTACTACTCTACTTAGCTTTTGGAAGGCATCTTTGGCTATCCCAATATGGTATTTGGATTTCAGCGTTCACATTCTATATTCTGTTAAAATAGTTTATAGATATTTAAGATTTTGTAATGGTTTGATTTCTCCGATTTAAAATTCGCCCTTTGAGCTCATCCTTTTACAAACAACCAAGCATTCTGTCTTTTTACAATTTTAATATTTAACCTTTATCTTCTCGTTGTACTTCAGTACCGTCTGTAAGAATTTCTTATAGTTTTTCTTTTTCGTGTCTGCTATTAACACTGCGTCACCCGTATATCTTATGTTACTAACATCGTGGCTGTCGATAATGAATCCTGTTAGGACTTCTAATTCTCTCAGAATTGCCTCGCAATATACAGCGAATAAATATGGTGAGAAGATACACGCTAGTCTTACACTCTTTTCTATTTTTGTATATGTGCTGATATCATTTTCTTTACGTATACAGATGGTTTACTGCTAGCAAAGGTTCTTGATTATTCTAATATCCTTCCCAAATACATCAAGGTTGCAGAGCAGTACCACAGATCTTTGTTGCGTACTTTATTGAATGTCTTTGCTTAATCTTTAAAACACAGGTACACATCTTTCTGCATTTGAATTACATTGCTTGGAATGGAATGATTAAAAAAGAATCTATTAAATAGACACTGCAGAAGAAAATTGAATGTTATGTAAGTGACTGTGACACGGCGTACAATTAATATGGATAGAGTAGTAAGTTCAATGAAAGATTCATGGCGTACGAGGTTCAATTTTAAATGTGAATATTTGTTACTTCTCAATTAGCCACATGGCGTACAAATGAACTCGGAGAACTGTGTTACTTTTCTTTCGAAAAACAATATTAACATACAAGTAGATATTAATTGGGGAATTCGTTTACACTGTTTACATTATTCGGACAATTGTCCTTATCTTTGTTGCCATAGTTATCAGAACGTTTCGGCCGTTGTACGCTCCGGCGTTCTTCAGGTGGTTGGAATGTCGAACCGAACCCTTTATTTATCAGTTATCTCCTGTTAATACCCCTCTCCAATTTCTCCACTGCCTTAACCGGGTATTGAACTCACACTCTTTGGGTCCTGTCATTGGAACTAACTAACGTCTTTATCCACCGTCCCATATATATGGATATCAAGGACAGATGGCCCAGTGGATAAAGGCGTTGGTTAGATCCAGTGACAGGACCCAAAAGAGTGTGAGTTCAATACCCGGTTAAAGCAGTGGAAAACTTGGCGATAACTGTTAATTGACATCCATTAAACATGACACGTGGAACTAGAACAGTCTACACCATTGAGCGAATTAAAGGGTTAAGTTCGAGATTCCAAACACCTGAAGAAGTTCGCAGCGTACAACGGCATAAATGTTGTAATAAATATGGCAACAAAGATGAGGACTATAGTTCGAATAATGTAAATAGTTTACATAATACCTCATCTCAGAAATATAGACAGAATTCGTTTACTCTTGTAATAAACGGTACGCCTACCATTATTTTAATCTTAGATTCCTCATATTTCGCACAGGAAATATACTTAGCGTAATGGTGAAAAAAAAAATCTAAACTACAATAAAATTCCTAAGATCCGGAATCACTTATATTTGTAATTCCTCATATCCGGAATAGCTCATATCTGTAATCCCGCATATACGGAAATGGTATATTAAAAATATTTGGATGGTATGTAACTGTTTTAAAACCTCTGGTTTTCAGAAAATTTACTTTGAATAACTACTTTTGCTTATTTCAACTTAATGACATGTATTGTTTCAAAAGATGATGGGAATAAGAGGGAAAGAACAACTTTTGAGTTATTGCAAAAAGTTGAAATTTTAAACAGACTAGACGCTGGTGAAAGTTCATTGTAACTAATGGCTGAGTTCAACATAGGAAAGTCAACATTGTATGATATAAAATCTTCCAAAGAAACTATTCTCCAGCGTTCGCACTGTCACAATAAACAAGGAAATAAAGAATTATGATCGTAATGAAACCGGAACCGAAATTGAAAAATAAACTATTGAAAAGTTTGTCAGTTTTATGGAAAGAAAGCCAGCATTCAGATATGACAATTGCAATAAAGAACTCAAAATGCGAAAAAGGTTGAAAAAGACATTAGAAGAGAAAGAATCATCATGCAACAGAGAAGAAAAAATCTTCGGTAAATTACTTGTTTTGTATACATGGTATACTTAATTTAATGAATTTTCATTAATATTACATAATTTATTTCTTTTTATTTTTTAAAAATATTTTCCGTTATGTTTCACTCGCCATTAACTTATTTATTTTACAATAAAACACTGAAAATAAATGTTAAACCTGATTTCAGTTCTTTTATTTTAATCTAAATATAACCACTCATATCCGGACTTTGTAAGCAATTCCTCATATCCGGAAGGCCTTCTAATTTCAGTGCTCAGGGATTCTAATGTAATAAACTATAAATTTCTCTACTCGTAATTTTTTGACTTACTTTGAAATGATTTGGGAAAATTTGGGCAACTAAAATGTATTGAAGTCTTGCGTAATATCAATAATGTCTATGGCAGTAAAAGCTGGGTCATCTCCTCACAGATGACGAAGATTCTTGAAGCAACAGAAATATGATTCTGCAGAAGGATGCCGAGAAATCAATGGAGCGAGCATCGGCGAAATTTTAGAAAAAACAGAAACAAAATGAATACTGATACATAACATCTGAAAGAGACACTTGAGATTTCTAGGGCATATAATAAGGAAAGAGAGCTTGGAAAATCTGATACTCACAGGACAGATTAAAGGTAAGAGGAGTAGATGAAAACAGCGCATTCCCTTCCTAGCAAGCATGAGTATAGGGAATGTGGGGCATGGTTTAAGAGTAATAAAAAATAAAGGACAAGAAATTAGAGAGAGGGGGAGAGAGGGAGAGAGAGAGATAGTTAAACAGGGTGAATAAAAGAATATTGAGAAAGGTAAAATTTAACTTTCAAATTTTGCCCACTTTCTTACTTGTAGCTGAGTCTAACTTTTTTCAGAGCATCAATATTTAATTAGCATACAAGTGAATATTAAGTGGGGGATTTACACATTCATTCTATATTCTAAAAACTCTAATTGCATTTTTTTCTATGTCCATCCTGACCCCGAGTCGTAGAACCTGTTAGAGAGCCGGCTATGGGCAAATAATTAGCACAACGCCCCGAAAAAAAAAAAAAAAAAAAAAAAAAAACATGTAAATATAAAAATGTATTTTAATAGTAAATATATCAGGTCATCCCATAAGTTCTGTCCGAATTTTAACTTTTTGTTAAAATGAACGACATTTAAAGAGTATTTTAAAATGTCTAATAGAGCTGAATATTATTTTTATGTTTAGATGCATTTAAACTGATCAAAATTCATTTCAGAGAACAATAAAATTAAATTTTGTTTGATTAAAACCCTGCTAACATGGAAGTACCCAAGAATCATTTGAGGCACATAATGCTTTATGTGTTCAAGAAATGAAACTCAGCAGCCGAAGCGGCTAGAAACATGCACTCAGTTTATGGAGAGGAATGTGTGAATGAAAGAACTTGCAGAAGATGGTTTGCAAAATTCAGAGGTGGAGATTTCACCCTTGAAGATGAAGATCAAACCGGACGTCCAGTTGAGTTTGATGAAAAGCTTCTTGAAGCAGCCCTTGAAGAAAATCCTGCTTTATCAGTTGAGGAATTGGCAATGGTTCTCTGTTAAAACCATACAACTGTTCATCGTCATCTTCAACAACGTGGAAAAGTTCCTAAACTTGTAAAATTGGTGCCTCAAGAATTGTCTGAAAACAACCTCAAATCCCAAGTTGACATCTGCTCTTCTCTCCATTCTCGCCAACTTGTTTCACCTGTTTTGATTAGACTTGTGACTGACGACGAAAAATGGATCTTTTATCGAAATGTTAAGCGTCGTAGACAATGGCTTGGTAAAGGGGAAGGACCCCAGCCACAGCCGAGAAGGGAACTTCATGGGCAAAAGGTTATTCTTTCAATCTGGTGGGATGGCCAAGGAATAATCCATTTTGAATACTTACCACCTAATGCAACAATTAATGCTCAAATATACTGTCAGCAATTAGAGCGTTTGAACCAAGCTTTGAGGAAAAAAGATCTGCTCTAGTGAATCGAAAAGAGGTGATGTTTCATCAGGATAATGCGCGACCCCGCACAGCAAGAATCATGTCACAAAAGATCGAAGAAGTTGGTTGGGAGAAAATTCCTCATCCACCTTATTCTCCTGATCTTGCTCCTTCAGACTACCATTTGTTTCGTAGCTTACAGAATCATTTGGAATAAACAGCTTTTGTAACACAGGAAGAAGTTAAAACTGACATTTGTGAGTTCTTCGAATCAAAGCCAAAAGAATTTTACAGTAATGGAATTAGTATGCTTGTTAATAGATGGAAGGAAGTCATAGATAATCAGGGAAAATACATTGTTGATTGAATCTGTAATTAAATGTAACATTTGGTCACACCGTTTTCTTTATTCCAAATTCGGACAGAACTTATGGGATGACCTGATAGTAGCAATATATTTTATATATAAAAAGACCGACAGTACATAACCAGCAATTTATTTCATACATTTTATTTGCACTTGTATGCATACAATTACGGTCAAAATATATATTGAAGCTGTAAAATGTGTTCAAAATATTAAGATTTTGCTATTAAAAAACTCATTTACGTGTTGATATTCCACTAAACAAAACCAAATAACCAGCAAGAACTTTCATGAGATTAATCTGTATAATATGCAACTATTTCTTAAATCAAACTGCATTCCAAAATAGAAGTTAAAAATGGCATAGCACAGTCACCGCCTCTAATAATCATATCGACACATTTGTATATACACGAAATGTGAATATTAACTACCATGTATTCAATTGTGAAAGCAGAATAACATCATGTTTGGTTTAATTACTGCAAAATTCCCAAGATAATTAAGCATCGACATTAAATGACCCATAAGCAGTTGATATGGCGTTAAACAAATCAACGAAAAATCTCAACAAAAATCACAACTTGTAAACCAGGTTTGGCTATTAAATTTTAAATTTCAATGTAATGTCAATCGTTATTTTCTGTGTATTTACTTCCTGTTCTTTTCGTTTTTAGAATTCTCTTACAGCTTCTTGCTTTCTAGTCAACTTTGATCGCCAAAAGTTCCAATGCAATGTCAATCGTTACCTTCTGTGTTCTGTGGGGTATTCACTCACACCTTGGTAGAAGGAATTAGGCTTGTGTTAACAAATATAAAAGTAGGAAAATAAAACGTGATAAATTGTATGTTACTTTCATGCAATTTATTTATATTTTGTTATGTATTGCTATGTGTACTTTTTAGTTACAACTGTTTTATTGTTGATAAAAATGGAGCAATTTAATCCGTTGTATTACAAGTAATATCACGCGGGATGTCTGTGTTTCCGGCAGGAATAGTTCTGTTGCATGCTGGGTGTGATTTTATTATTTTTATTTTTTATTTAATTAATTTTAAATAAGGTTTAAATATTATTGTTTTATTTAATTATAATTTTCATTATTATTATTATTATTATTATTATTATTATTATTATTGTTATTATTATTATTATTATTATTTTCTTTTTGATTTCTGGCGTTTACACATTTCTTTCCGGTTCCCGCCGAGGGACCTAAGGTTAGAAATGGCATCATGACACTTTCCACTGACAAAAAAAAAAAAAAAATTACATAGATAAAGCCCTTCGTAAAGTGTGGGCTGTACTTGTCAGAACAATTTTTTGTATCTCCTTGAGGCATGGACTTCCAGGAATCCCTTCACTTAGTCTACTGGAATCTTTTCCAACCAGTCCTATGGCTCCAACTACAACAGGGATTGTTGATGTTCCCATATGCCACATTTTCGAGATTTCTATTTCAAGATTCTTGTATTTTGACAGCTTTTTGAATATCTTCAAAGATACATTGCAGTAAGCAGGGACTGCCATATCAATAAGGAGGCACCGTTTTTGTTTGTGGTCTTTAATAACAATATCTGGGCGGTTTGCCTTGATTGTTCTGTCAGTGTGTATTGTGTAGTCCCATAGAATTGTAACAGGTCCTATCTCCGTAACCGGGTCTGGGTGGTGTTCATACCAGTTTCTTTCAGTTTCCTTCCCGCAGAAGTTGCAGATTTTCCAGTGCAGGCCCACTCTGTCATGTCGGGTTTTATATTCAGTGGGTGCCAACATCGTGCAACCTGATACAAGATGATCAATCGTTTCTGGATATTTATTACAGAATCTGAATTTTGGGCTGACACAATATTTTAGTATATGTGCTTGATAATTCCTAGTTAGCAAACATTCGCCCTGCGCAGCAAGGATAAAACCTTCAGTTTCCGCTTTCAACCCTGCACTACGCAGCCACTGATGGGTATTATTATTATTATTTTACATTTTATTTTTTTTTATTTATATATAGAAATGGTGATGTTCCGACAGTTTTTCAATCCTGTTTTTTTTTTTACACTGTTTCTCACTTTTCACTTATATTCTCTAACACTGATTAACCCCCTTTCATTTTATGGCTTTACTGCTTTTCTAGGGGTTAAATACTAAAAAAAAATGTTTATAAAAACAAGTGGAGATTACATGGGGGCTTATTTTGAATTTACACACAAATCTAAACAAATCCTCAAATATTCCTTAGTACGTATCACTACTTAGTACTTACTAAACAAATTCTCAAATATTCCTTAGGACGTAACGAACATCTTTCTAGCTGGCAGGCAAGGTTGCCCAGCCTGGATTGAAAAGATTTTCCAAGCGTAGATTAGATGTGGCACAAGGCCGAAAGTATGAGGCATCCAGTGAGGATCGAACTCACTTTTCAGTAATAACTGATCTAGCAAGACAAACTTGCTAACCATTACACCACGCCGAGAGGCCCATTAGTTATTTTCCATGCATAGCTTAGATGTGGCACATGTATGGAACATCTAGGGAGGATCGAACTCACTTTTCAGTAGTAACTGATCTAGCAAGACAAGCTTGCTAACCATTACACCACGCCGAGGCGCCTCCCAGACTGGATTGAAAGCCAGGTGTTGCTTTCTTTGCATTTCGATATTGCGACATTTCGGGGTTACATTTTAAATAAGCAGTGGGGAATTCGGAGTACTTAAGAGATGAGATCGATTTCAAAATTTAGTAGCACTGGGCTTTCAAATAAATCTCAGCTCGTTACTTGTACACCATCCTAGCAACCGTTGACAGATGAATAACTTTCGCTCTTAGTAACAGGACATGTGCTATTTTTATACATAAATCAATCAATTGATTTACATTATATTACATCATTAATATTTTTTTTTCCTTTTTGTTTTTCTTATACGCTATATTTTCTGGCTCTCACTTTTCTTCTTGACCATGCAAAATTTGTGAACTTTTCAGTATTTATATCTTCTTTATTGCTACTGTCATGGTTACAAAGACCAATAATTCTTTCATCCAATGAGAAATTTTACGCGTTATAAAATCGATTTTGGTTCTTAAAGAATGTCTCGTAAAATTTTTCTGAATCCGTCCTATCATCGGTATTTTGGAATTTAGGAGTTCTAAAGTATCAAGCTGAGTAAATAACGGAGAAAAATTTTATTTTTCTCAAAGTTAAACAGCTTTATTTGACTGAGACAATGACATCATGAATTTAAATAAAAAGCTTCAATTAGATTAAATAATTCACAATAAATGATCTTTAAATGACATTTTTTATGCCCACACAAATTAACAATTAACGTATTAATAAATTTTAATAAAAATTGAAAGCAGAACCTCTTAATTCCTGACGTTAAACAAAAACAGCAACATCAACAATAATAATAATATAATGATGATGATGATATAAATTTGTCTCCTAATTGATATGGTTGCCCAGCGTACTGTAACAAACCAAACACACACACACACATATATATATATATATATATATATATATATATATATATATATATATATATATATATATATATATACACACCTGGTTAAAATCTTAATACCAGATACAAAATGGAGGATATACTGAAAATTAAATTGCCGCTGTGACTTATTTATTCTCTATTTGCTATTTTTATTTACATGGTCTTTGTTAGACATTTTCATGACGGTCGATCCTCGAGTATCGCATCCAGAGGTTGGCAGTGAATATTTCGGAGACAGTAGGAAAGCGTAGTGAAGGTTCGCAGTGGATATCACAGCAGAGTGTAGTTCATCCTTCTCCTGGTCGACTTTTGTCCTTCTGGTAGGAGGAAACAAGATGGCCGCCTTTATACACTATGAATACAGTGTTGGGCGGCTTCTGATTGGTCAACCTTCTACTGGTCGACTATAAAGGGAAATAAGTCATTCTGACTCGCTCACTAGTTATAAGCATATCCCCCCCCAGTTTTGGAGGATTATTTTTTATAGAACGATTGTGGTGAAAATCAAGTGCACGAACGGTTAAGTTTTTGGTTTTGCTAAAAACCTTTTTTTCAGCTTTATTTTGGCTTGATTTGTTTGCTTTTTATTTTTGTTTGTTTTTATTTGTTTTTCTTTTATTTGTTTTTTCTTTTATTTTTTGATTTCCTTTTATTTCAGTGCTTTCTTCTCTACTGTTTTTTACCCTCCCCACTGTTTTTGTTTATATTGTGGTTTTTCTTTGAATTAATTTTTGTTGTCCCTGTTTTCTGTTTTTCTTTTGGTTTGTGTTCGTCAGGACAAGGAGCATAAAGGACTAAACGTTCGTTTGGTCGCGGTCAAAATGACCGACGACTGAAACACAATCATGTCTTCACCTGACATAGCACCATCAGCGTCAGGAGAGAAAAATGCCTGGGCCAATAATAGGCCGACTATGAAAGACCCAAAATACTATGTGGGTCAAAACCACAAATTCAAAAGCTCCTTTAACGGGAATGATTTCCTAACTATAGAGGAGGCTTTTGAAGCAGTAAAGACCAGAACAATATCCCTGCTGACTTCCGATATTAAGACTCGGAAGCTCATTGGTGTCAGCAGGGACATAATGGAGGAGAGCCTAAAAACTCTTAAAATATGCCCAAAGGTCCTGGCAAGAAGGACAAATGCCTTGTGGGACATTCTCCTGCAATCTGAACAGGAGGCGAAAGAGCTAGCTGGCAAAATCTTGAACACCAAATCTCTCCGCCTCCAAACGGAATATCTAGGCACCCGAAGGACGAAGGTGACTGTACATGGGGTGCCGACAGATATATGCCCTGACAGGATGGGGGTATTTTTCACAAGATTCGGAGAAGTCAACAGCGTGGAGGTCCTTAGGAGCAAGACGGGTATTGCTACCGGGGACATGGAGGTATATATAACCGTGGACCGGGATAACTTCCGTGACATGCCGAATATTCTGACATGCCGGACGAGAAGAATGCTGGTGGTCGTTGAGGGACGTAAGCCATACTGTTGGGCTTGCGGAGTCTTGGGGCATATGGCAAAGGCGTGCCCCGGGAAAAAAGCAGTACAACCACCAGCAGTTCAACCTCCAGCACGACCGGTTGTGGCGGAGGAAGCAGCAGCAGTAGCAGCATCTCAACCTGGGGAAGGGACTTCCAAAAGTGGTGACTGGAAGGAGGTTTCCAGAGGGCGGAAACCTGCAAGCGGGCCCCCCAGAAGGAAAAGCTTTGGAAAAACCAAACCCCTGTCTCAAAAAAGCAGAAGGAGAAAGCGGAGGAAAAACTCCAGAAGCAACAAAACAGCAGCAGAAAGCGAAACAACATGACGGAGGAAAAACTCCCCAGCAGCAACTGAAACAACAGCAGCAACAACAGCAGCAACAACAGAATAAAGAAGAGGAGAAACAAAAGAAACCTCAACAAAAGGAACAAGAGGAGATGGCCATGGAAGTGGAGAGCATGCCTCCACCTCGTGCTGCCTCCTTGAAGAGGTGCAGAGAGGAGGAGGAGGAAGAAGAAGAAAACAAGAAAGTGGTCAGGGCAGGGCGGATGGCAGCGTGGACATAACCAGGCGGCGCTCCTTCCCTGCGTCACCGATTAGATCGCCTGACTCTCCCAGCAGTAGGAGCTTCCTTCCCCCCTTCCCGTGTGCTATCCCCCTCCCTCCACCTCATCCCTAAAAAATCTGGACACACCACCCCATACGTCCACCTCCTCCCCTCCCCATCCGGCTAGGGAGAAGAAGAAAAAAAAGAAAATGTTTGAGGGTCCCGAGGCAATCTGCAAGGTGGACAAAGAGGAATATAAAAGGGGCTTATCAAAACAAAGGAAAGCCCTGTTGGGGGTTTTGTACAAGATGTCGGAGGTGGGCGGCAAGAGTGTCGAAGACCCCCGGAACTTCCCAAAGGCTCCAGGTGTGATTACCTGTGTCAGGGACACGGGTGGCTACCTGAAAGTATGGAGCCACATATTTGAGGCCAAGGAGGCCTTTCCGGACTTGAGGATGTGCGAGTTGGACAACCTCAACTTGAAGAAATTAAGAAACTTTGTTCTGGGAGGGTCCCTGTTTTGGTTCACCCCTCCTTATATTGGGCAATTAAACTAATGTACCCAACGGACGTCGGCGGCATTGTCTCGGACGGTCGTATGACGACGGAATTTGGTACTGGTAGTCTGGGACAATCCGTCGGGGTCCTGCTCAACACAGATTTCCGCCCCGTATGTGACTAAGGTTTTTGCACTAATTCTTCTCTTTTTTGCGGGCCTAAAAAATGGAAACCAAGTTAGCGACTCTGAATGTGAGGGGCTTAAGGGATCGGGGTGAGGCTGCCCGCCTGCTCCGGGACCTTCTGTCCCTGGATGTGGATGTCGCCGCGATCGAAGAGACCCACTTTGTTTGCAGTGCCGATGCGTGTGTGCTGGAGGATGATTTTGTTGTCTATTCAGCATATGGGGACCGGTTTGCCAGAGGAGTTTCTTTGCTAGTCAGACGGACTCTTGATGCGAAGGTGGATCTGATCGACGATTATGGTCTCGTCGATAGATACCGGGTCGATCATCCCGGGGGGAACATGTGGACGTGGGCTCTTAATTGGCCTTCTGACAAGGTGATTAGCTACCTTGACAGAATGTTAGTGAGAAGAGCCGACATAGATCTGTTAGATTGCCCTACGTTCCACTGGGTAGGCTACTCGGACCACAAACTTGTTTGTGCCCGTGTAGCGTTAGATCATAGGCCTAGAATGGCTGGCTACTGGAAGTTCAATCTGTCTTTACTGGACAGGCAGGACTTCCGGGAGCAGCTAACTAGATTAGTGCAGTGGGAGCTAGTGGGGGCGGTTATCGGGAATAAGTGGTGGGAGCGCCTTAAGTCTAGGATTAGGTCTTTCACCACTGATTTCAGCAAACGGCTCGCTCTAGATAGAGCTGATAAGGTGAAGACACTTAAAGCTAGTTACACCCGGGTGGTGGCTGGGGGGGATCCCCTAGAGATAGCCTTAGCTAGGGCGGCCCTGGATCGTTTGAATAGCGAGCGGTACATGGGCCAGGTAATTAGACATAAGTTAAGTAAGATGTCTTCGGAAGCTGTGAACATGGGCGCAGATCTGCGCAGGGAAGAGGTCCGTCGAGGTGGCGATGGTTTCATTCGTGAAGTCAAATCCCCGGAGGGGCACACTCTTCGGGCCACTGACGACATGTGCGAGGCGTTTCGGCGCCATTTCGAGAACCGGTTTACCAAGGAGCCTGGTCTCCGTGAAGAGGTGTTTCGCAGCTATTTGACTGACTTTCCTCGGCTTTCGCCGACTGAAGCGGCTAGATGCGAGGGAGAGATTACGGAGGGCGAAGTCTACGTGGTTTTGAAGAAGGTCGGCAGAGGCAAGTCGCCCGGTCTGGATGGTTTGCCCTATGAATTGTACTTGAGGCTGTCGCACATCTTTGTTCCGATTTTGACAGCAGTGTGCAACAACTGGTTTCGGTCGAGGTCCATCCCCAACCGGATCACCAGGGGCGTGATCACTCTGTTGAAAAAGGGCAAAGGTGGTGGGGGAAAACTAGATGATTACAGGCCCATAACTCTGCTAAACTCAGAGTTAAAGATTATGGCCAAGATCCTGCAGGAGCGTTTGCACAGTTGCCAAGTCTCTGTTGGGACCTGAGCAGACTTGTTCTGTGAGGGGCCGAACAATTCAGAGCAACCTGCATCTGATCCGCACGATCATAGAGGGTGTAAAAGACGACGAAGAAGCCGCGCTGATCAATTTGGATCAGTCCAAGGCATTTGATAGGGTTGACCATCGCTACCTTGCTACTGTCCTGCAGGCCGCTGGATTCGAACCCAACTTCTGCCGTTGGATTAGCCTCCTGTATCGCTCCCCCAGTGCTGTGGTACAGGTGAACGGAAGGTTGTCGGTCGCGTTCGTGCTGTCTAGGTCGGTTCGTCAGGGTTGTCCGCTGTCGCCTCTCCTTTATGCTTTGGCGTTGGAGCCTCTCCTTCGCCGGCTGAAGGACGAGACCGGCAGTCCGGCCCTACGTGGAATTGCCGTGCCTGGAGGGTCTCGAGCCAGGGTTTCCGCGTACGCCGATGACGTATCTGCTTTCGTGTCGTCCCGCAGCGACATTGAGGCGGTACAGAAGGCGCTTGATCGGTACGAGAAGGTGACAGGGGCCAAGATAAACCGCGACAAGTCGTCCGGCTTGCGGTTAGGTGCCTGGAAGGGGGTCGATCTTCCGGGCCGCTTCGGTTGGACGGACGGTCCTGTCCGCATTCTTGGAGTGTGGTTTGGGCCCGACCTCCAGCTGGCGAATAATTGGTCTGAAGTACGTGCAAAGGTCGATTCTGCCGGTCAGACTTGGAATCGACGGCGGTTGTCCGTGAAGGGCACGGCGGAGGTGTGTGTTACATACATTTTCCCCCTGATTCTTTATCGGTTGTCCGTACTTCCTCTCTGTAAAGACCGCAGGAAGGTGCTCGAGCGATCGCTATCCTCCATTTTATGTGTGAACAGGGTTGACAGACGAGTCTGTACCAAACGTCCGTGTCATGGGGGGCTGGGAATGCCGCACCTTATGAGTCACATCCGTGCCTCGAGGTTGGCTTTCCTACGCCGCGCATTGACTAGAGGAGATCCGATTCTGGAGGGGATTGTTAGGGACGCCTTCCCTAGCCTTACTATCAGTCCCCCATCTCGCGTGCTGAGCGCCGTTGTAAGCCCTGGGTGAGTCGGATTTCATCCGCGAGTGTCGGTTGGCCTTGAAGGCCATTCCCCGGTCCAGTGACCTTTCACGGCCTGGAAGGTCTTCTATCGTGGTTTAGTGGAGGGTCGCGCGAAGGATAAACTACGTGATACGCTCGGCTTGTCGGAGGAGGAGTATTGCTCCTATTAGTCTTGGCGCCAGCGGCGGATTACCTCAGTAACCCTGAGTTTTCGCTTACCTGGCGATTGGCTCGAATCGGCTGCCTCTCAATGACAAGGCTTTCATATGGGGTTTGGCGGATTTGCCAGACTGTGAACGGTGTGGTCTTGGTTTAGAAGAAACGGCTGCGCACGCCTTCACCATTGCCCCCGGTCTGCCCCCTTATGGGACCATGTCGGCGAGCTGACGGCTCGTCTCGCTCCCGAACAGCTTGTGTCCATTGATCGCGCATACGCGTGTGACAATGTGTCGCCCCCGTATTCCGGGAGAAACGAATGGTGTTTCTGATGCTGATGGCCACGGCTCGAATGGTGATTTGACGACGCGAATGGAGGAAGTCTTGCCCGGGGCAACCGTCTTTCTTATCAGCATCTAATCCAATTCTTTGAGCATCAGCTCAAGATGAAGATTAGATCTGATAGAAAACGATTGCATTCGACAGTCTTCAGCGAAAGGTGGGTAAAAGTAGCAAGCCTGGTTCGTGTGACCGGGGCTAGCCTTGATTTTCTTTTTAGGTCAACCTATAGCACATCGGGGTGGCTTCCTGTGGAACCCTCCCTGGTTAGGTTAGACAAGCTTCAGTGTACCTAGTTAATGTGAGTAAGTGTTGTTCCTGGCCTGTATCCCGGCTGCTCTTGGTTATGGTCCAAGTCGAGATTCCCAACCTCCCCAGTTTGTTTTGGTCCCCCTTTTCATCTCGACTGGGTCAGCATTATATTACCCATTCCGGCATAATATTTTATCCTCTTTTCCCACTCCCTTAGCGAGAGTGCTTCTTGATTTTGTCCTCTGGGCAGAATACAGCGGCCTCTCTGTTTTGAGGGTTGGACGGTCCCAACTAACATATGTTATGTTCAGTTTGTATTTTGTGTTTATTTTTAGTTATTATTGGGGTTCATCTCCCTCCCCTTGCATCCTATCATTAGTAGAATTTTATGTATAGTATTTTATGTATCATCAAATTTTTATGGATTGGGGCGCGTTTTGGTAGGTCCCCCTTGTGAGAATCTGGTATTATGGTGCATGAAGGATTGAGTGGTGATGGACAAGTTCTTGTGGTGAATGAGTTAATTGTAAGGTATGAATGGGTCGTGAATCTGATTAGCTAGGTATAAGATAGTTAGTGAAGACCAGCCTCTACCCCTACCCTTTTCGGCCTTGTGCCACAATTCACTGTAATTTACAGGAATAAATAGCCTAGTTATAAGCATATATACCCAAAAAACCGTAACAGTCTTATCTTTATGACCAACCAAAAAGTCCATTTGTCAATGTTTACTTAAACGGATCAGTTAAAACCTTAAAATGTTTACTTCTTTGTTGTTAAACTACATTTTCTAAATAAATGTAAATGTCTCGCAATTATATTTTGATTAAAATAACTGTATTTTTTTATTTCTTTCAACCCTTTTGTATCTGGTCTTAAGATTTTGACCAGGTATATATATATATATATATATATATATATATATATATATATACATGTATGTATGTATAGGTATACATACATAAATGTATGTATAGGTGTATATATATATATATATATATATATATGTGTGTGTGTGTGTGTGTGTGTGTGTGTATGTATATTTATACAAACACACACACACACACACATATATATATATATATATATATATATATATATATATGAATTACAACCAATGAGATCCAAAAAAATTTACCTCATACAAATGATCATTTCGTCCACGGAAATGTAGTTTTACCCTGGACTTATCAATGTAAATGCATTTTACTAAAAGAAATAAAACCTCAGGTTTCTTCACAAGAAATTTGAATAGCAAATGAAGGAAAGAAGGAACAAAGACAAAGGAACTACAACCACCTTATGTCCCTTAATATATCTATATAACTCCTTCCCCTAATATAGGCAAATTCTTACTCCTTCTCCTTTTATTCTTTACTATTTCTTTTTTCCCTTTATTTGCCTTACATAGTTTCTGTGAAGACGCATAAGATGTTATTCCTATTAGTAAATGCATTTGCATCAATAAGCCCAAGAAAAAAACTACATTTACATGGAAGACATGATAATCTGTATGAGGTCATTTTTTTCAAAATCATTACTTGTAATACCCTTATATGCACTATAACAAAAATTATATTGTGCTCTCTTTTGTGGATCAGTTGTAATATTTTATATTAATAGGATCTACTTGGATTAAATTCCCACGGATTTTTTTTTATATATATATATATATATATATATATATATATATATATATATATATATATATACTGCGTGCCAAATTATTATCGAGATAACTTTTTTCTAATATTTCAAAAACCGTCCAATCAATTCACACAAAATTTTCACACAATATTGGCAACACTAACCTGCGCAATCACTGAAATTTTCGTACTAATCTGCGCAATTTAAACAAATTGGCGCCATATTTTTATCAGCCGCGTGATTCGAGCGTGCCAAATTATTAGAAATTATTATAAAAACAATGGCCCTTCTGAAGGAAACTCTTTGCCTTTTTGTCTACGGTTCAAGATGCTCCTTCATAAACGCTATGTATGCATCAGCAGTCATTTTGATGCTATCTGGTACTCTCCATGGGCCCACTAATGTTTTTCCAATAATATCACCCCAGGTCATTATGCCGCCACCGCCTTGTTGGCGTCTCAAGCGCTGATTGCGATTCTGTCCGTTCATTACCCAGCCTTTGCACCATCTACCTGGCCCATCAAGTGTTGCTCCAGTTTCGTCATTGAACAAAACTTTAGAGAAGTCAATCTTCATATTGTCCTCGGCCAATTTCAGTCGATTTTGAATGTGATTTCTCGTCAACGGAGGCTTCGATACAGTTTTGACTGTTGTTGCTATTTCCCTCAGATACCGACACTGATCACTTTTAGACACAGTAGGATCCCCAATGCGACTGAAAAGCTCTTGTCTGATAAGTCCAGGATTTTTCGTGGCCTCTCGTTTCAGTCGTGACATGAGACGACGTGAAATAACCCTCGGCTTGCCTTTATCTGCCCTTTTGCGTACTTGTGTAGGGTCGGCGTTGAAATTTTCACTGTTTGATGACACCTCCCTATCATTTTAGAAATTTCTAGGGTAGATTTACCTTTTGAGAGTTCTGAGGTCATAGTTTTCTTTTCAGCATAACTTAAACTGCTTTTACGTCCCATCTTTTCACTAAATTCTTACACTTTTCTAATAATTTGGCACGGTCATATCAACATGCTGATAACAAATATGGCACCAGTTTGTTTACATTGTGCAGATCGGTATGAAAATTGTGTGAAAATTTTGTGTGAATTGATTGGACGGTTTTTGAATATTAGAAAAAAGTTTTCTTGATAATAATAATGCACGCAGTGTATATATATATATATATATATATATATATATATATATATATATATATATATATATATAAATATGTAACGCAGGTTCAATTTATATTACATGAATCATTCATACAAAAAGTATATATATATATATATATGTGTGTGTGTATGTGTGTGTGTGAAAAGTGTGTGAAAAGTGTGTGAAAAGTGTGTGTATATAAATATAAATAAATATATATATGTATAATTATTTATATATTATATGCGCGGTACTTATTAGAAAGCGCTCACTATCAGAGATAGAGCTAACATATTTGGTTGGATCGATGTGAGTTTGTGACCCTGGGTTTCACGCTTTAGCGATCGTCAGACAAACTGATTATTTTTTTTAAATTTTGGGTTTATGTAGATTGCGTGTATTGGTGTTATTGTGGATGTGGTTGGGGAAACTTCGTCGTTTTGTCATCGTACTAACGCAAACATCGATGTATGCAGACACATATACATACTTGGTCGTCCGTCGGGACTCATACATATATAAACATATGTGGGCAGTTTCGGATATGACATATGTATGTATATGGGTAGTGTTGTGTCTATACATACGAATTTGTATGTTGAAATTCAAAGATTGGGAGTGTAGCGAAGATTTCTCATGAATGTCTCGTGAATGTTTACATGTCATATTTTTATTTTTCCAGTGAATAAATTTCTTCGCATATATGTATATACGTGTGGTGGGGTTTGTGTAAAATTATGATAGGTAAAAATTATTATTATTTATATTTATTTTTAAATTTTTGAAAAAAACGGGGGTTTATTTGTTATGTTTAAAGCTGGTTATTTGTTTGTTTTTGATGTCTGTGTATATGTAACAGGTAGAAATTTGTAATCCTTATTGGTTATTTTATATGGTGATGTTTAATATTTAATATTCTGGGTGAGAGGGTAGTTTAATTTAATAATTATAGCGGGTCTATATGATATGATGTGATATTAATGTTGCAAGGGATTGGAGAAAATGATAATATAATTAGCTAATAGTTATTGTAAATTGGTAGAAATGATTAGTAACGGTGGTGGGAGAATGATAAAACCATAAATGTAGTTATAGTGGTGGTAGCTTGAACTAAAAAGTGGTTGTTGGTGTTTTGTTTTATTTTGTTATATGTATTAATTTATTTTGGTATAAATCCTGATAATAGGTATTCTGTGTAAAATTATGGTAGTTGAAGATTGCTATAATTTTTAATTTACAAAAATATTGTTATTATATTAAAGCTGGTTATTTCTTTGTTTTTTTTTTTATTTTACTGTGTATATGTGACTGGTAGAAATTTCAGTTTGTAATCCTTATTGGTTATTTTTATGGTGGTATTAAATATGCTGGGAGAGGGGGTAGTTTACGTTAATAATTATGGCAGGATTATATGGTAATGGTAGATGCGGTGTGATAGTAATGTGTAAGGGGGTTGGTGGCAATAATAATATAAGTGGTTAATATTTATTGTAAATTGTTAGTAGTGATTAGTAATATTGGTGGGGGAATAATAAAAAACCTATAAATGTAATTATTGTGGTGCTAGCTTTAACTAAAGCGTGGTTGTTGGTGTTTTATTTTATTTTATTTTCTATATTTATTTGTTTATTTTTATTTATTATGAATCCTGGTAATGGGTGTTTATTCTCATGGTTACATATGGAAATTATATCTGATCATATTGTTTTAATGTATTAAATATGCTGGGGGAGTAATATACGTTAATGATTGTAATGGATTTGTATGTTAATAGTAGGTGTGATGTGTAAGTGATGGTGCTGGGTGTTGGTGGTAATGATAATATTATTAGTTAATAGTTATTGTAAAGTGGTAAAAGTGATTACTAATGGTGGTGCAATGATAATAACGACAGATGCAATTATTGGTATCTTGAAATTAAATAGTGATTGTTGGATGTTTGTCTATTTTGTCCGTTTGGTATGAATTCGGATAATAGGTACTTGTTCTCATGCCTACATTTGGAGATTATCTCTGTTTTTTTGTTTATATATACATATATATGTCTTTCCCTTCCCAGCTTTGAATGCATATATCAGGTCGAGAATTCTACTGAATCGTTCCTTCGGACCAACCATCTCTCTCAGACATCGCTGTCGGCGGGTCTTCCAGATGACATCCATATTCATCTACAAGTTGGTCACTGTAGGTGTGATGAGTTCTTCCAACCGATCTTTTGATGCACAATTGGTTCCATAAGAGGGTGTCATTCACAAGTTCTGACTCATTTCTCCAGGGGTGACCAACTAGCCAAAGACTTGTCTCTTAGCGAAACGGAGATTAGAGGAAGGTGTCCATACAGGCCTGGATTAATTCGAAAAGATTCCAATAGACGCATTGAGCGGAATCGGGGTAGTTCATGCCTTAAAGAAAAAAAAAATCTTCTAACAATACAGCTCACACCTTACCAAAGGCTTTATCTATGTAAAAAATGTGTGATTTATATTTTTCAAAACAGCTCAGTGAAAAATATCATGATGCCATTTCTAACCTTAGATCTCTGAAATGAACTGAGTAAACACCAGACATCAAAGGAAATAAAATAATAATAATTTAAATATTTGTAGTTGATATTCTCATTTTTGCTGTTCAAAACCAAGGAAACACTTCTCCTTCACGAAGTACCTCCCCTTCAGTAGGGGAGTTGCTGTTATTGTCCGCCGTGTTTATTACACCGAGAATTATTCTCATTTTCACGGAGCGAACGAATATGTGAATCAAATAGCTGGCAGCCCTAAAATAAGTGAATTACAAAAAATCATACGCCTGGATACTTCTCCCATCATGCTGGTAACAGCCCTAACCTCAGTACTGACGAATATGTCTGGAATTAAATGAAGAAAAAGTTTGCAGACAAACAGCCAATCAATGTTCTTGTGAAGACGATCTAGGATGTATAATACTGTATAAAAGAAACCTGTATAAAAGATCTCATCTTGCATAGATTTCTCTTCGTGCATTGAGCCCAATTACATTTTTTTTCATTATTTTGTTTTATCATTTCACACCAAGCAAGGCAATAATACCACTAAGACGCAAGTATTAACTAGAGCAGAAATAGAACAAGAATATTTCACTGATGAGAAATACATGTCTTGGAAGGTTACACTTTGGACATATTGCAACTAATTATTTCTCTGGGAATATTGTCACATCATATCCTGTTAACAATATACTGAGCCATGAGATTTCAGAGGCAGAGTTTTACACATCCTAGATAGTCCTCACAAGAGCATTGATTGGCTGTTTGTCTGCAAGCTTTTTCTTGTAATTACAGACATATTCGTCAGAATTGAGGTTAGGCCTATTACCATGACATTCCATTATAATGATCTTGATCTCCTGAAGATGTTCATTCATTCCCTTCTTTTCCTTGTAGCATGGTGCACCATCATACATAAATATGCTGCAACTATGTATGTGCACGTCAATCCCTAGTTTATCCTGCAACAGTTCCAGATACTTTTGACCATTTGTGGTTGTTCCAGAGTCCAAGAAATATAAGCCAGCAGTTCCAAACTCGAGCTGGGAGGGTCTTTTCATAGATTGTATCATATATTTTTTTTATCATATCTTATTTCTGGAGGCCTTCTGGAATAATACTGACGTACAACAATCTGTTGCATTTTGGATTCATCAAAGAACATACACTTTTCCCATTGTATGACAGGCGTTTGCACATTTTTATACCTTTGTGATTTGTGTCTCAATAAAATCACAGTGGAGAAGGCAACGTGAAACCACTCCACTATCTATCATAAAACGAGGCATATTCCAAGTACAGATAGATAAATAGATTCGTTGGCAAATTATAGGTGCTTATGTTAATTCAATAATATTGCTTCATGGCAAGTGACGGCATACATTATTTAATATGTCTATTATTATCAATTTGATTTTCAAGCTCCTTTCTCCAATTCATGTGAGGTTGAAAAATTATATTTATGCAATTTGATGAGGTTGAAAAATTATATTTATGCAATTTGATGAGGTAGAAAAATTATATTTATACAGTTTGTTTCTTAAAATCGTTATTATCTGAAGCCAGCCAAACGGTTTCTTTTATTTTATTTTTTTGCGAATATAATTGTGATTTAATATTTATTTTTTAATATCTTTATAAACTCGGGTAGAGTCGAGGTAATTGTTGACTTTGGCTTTGTGATAGAGAGAAGAAGGAGAAAGGAAAGGAAAGCTCTTAGCTCTTACTAAGTTTTGTCTTTTATCTATTAAACCCAAAACCTGTTCTGCTATCTATTCACCCGAGTTCAACAAGTATGTTAAGCGCTGCTCTCCTTTCCATCATTCTATTCTGTGAATACCAGATTTTCCAAGTATTTCTTCCTCATGAACAACAAAAATTCAACTTCCTTTTCCTGATGTTAATCATAAGTTTCCCTTTCGTTTCCATTTTCTCCAAAACCTCATCGTTGCTCACATGTTCGGTCCATGGTGCTCAAAGAATTTTTCTGTATAACCTTATTTCTGTTGCTTCAAGTCTCTTCTTCATCTTTGAGGCAATTGTCTATCTCTCCCAAACCCTGCTTTACCATCCATTTGCTCAAGCCCATCAATTAATTTTAGCGCTTCTTTCCTTTGTACCTCTTTCTCTCCATCTGTCTTGTAAGTATCGAATATTGTAACGAAGAAGTTCTAAGGAAAATAGAAACAAAATGGCACTTATGCTATATATATTCAAGTATAGTGCGAGTTTTTATGACCCTGTCCTGGGTATGACGATAAACTACATCCGGCATCAGGAGGTTTTAAGGAGCGTGGGGCCACCAATTAATTGTTGTTCCCAGATCCAAACTGACCCGCGGTGGTAGCACCTGTTAGGGTCCCAGCTATGGTATCCTCAGCATCTTTCTGTTGAACCACATTTCTGTTTCTTCAAGTCTCTTCTTCATCTTTGAGGCAATTGTCTATCTCTCCTAAACCCTACTTTACCATACATTTACTCAAGCCCATCAAGTATAGGGCTGCTTTCCTCTGTCCGTCTTTCCCTCAATTGGTTTTGTAAGTATCATGGTTTCCAAGCCGCCTTTCCTTATTACTTACCTCAGAATTACAACCCCCTCTTTCTGATATTAAGTATAAGTTTCCTTTTTGTTTCCATTTTTTCAAAAACCTCATTGTTACTCACATATTCGTTTCATGGTATACTCAGCATCTTTCTTTATAACGTTATTTCTGTTGCTTCAAGTCTCTTCTTCATCTTTAAAGTGATTTCTATCCCTACCAAACACTACTTTACCATCCATTTGCTCAAGCTGATCAAGTTTGTTTTTTTTTAACGCCGCTTTCCTCTCATCGTCTTTCCCTCAATCTGTCTTGTGAGTATCAGGTTTTCCAAGCCGTCTTACCTCATCACGTTCCCCAGAAATTTAAACTGCCTCTTCCTGATGTTAAGTATAAGTTTCCTTTACGTTTCCATTTTCTCTAAAACCTCATCGTTACTCATATGTTCGGTTCATGGTGTTCTCAGCATCTTTCTGTAGAACTATATTTCTGTTGCTTCAAGTCTCTTCTTTATCTTTAGGGAGATTGTTCACCATCCACTGGTATGTAGGAGGACAGATATCCCATAATAGTTCAGCACTCTTTTCTTCATTTCTAATAAATCTTTTCTGTTTCTTAATAGCCTGCTTACTTTTTTGAATGCATGTTTGGCCATCCTAGTGCGTATCCGGTTCTCAGTGTAGCCCTTTACGTCTTCTATTAGAACACTTCTCATATATATATATATATATATATATATATATATATATATATATATTTATTTATTTATTATTGTACTAGTTTGAGTTTATAAACCATAATTTAAATTCATGCTTCGAGGCCCCAAGTAGGAATGAGCATAAAAAAAATCTGTGAAAATATTTATAGAAAAACTGATGGAGACCACGTCACGATTATGAGAAACTGACTTTGAAACCAAAATGTCAGGTTGGTTATTTCGCTGATTTCGTTTAACGGCATATCAACACCACAAGAATTATTTAATTCTAAAATCTACATAGTTTGTACGCAATTTTATGCTTTCAATTCCTTTGATACTTTCAGTTTAAAGTTATATTTTCTTTTTAAATATATAGTTTGTAGATCATAAAATGTATTGGTAATTTTACTATAAAAATATAATTTTATAAATTTAGTGTTGTATTGATTGTTATTTTGCTATAAAAATTCAATTGTTAATCATTTTATTATAAAAATGTACTGTTGAATTTTGTTTTGGATAGGGGTGGTTCATATTTGCCCATAGCTGGGACCCCAACAGATGCTACTACCCCTCGTCAGGGTGGATCTTGGAACCACAGCAATTAAGACGTGGTTCCATGCTTCTCAAACCTTCCAAAATCTCCTGATCGCAAATATTTCTGCCGGATGCTGCAGGACGGAAGATGCCAGGTAAGGTCCAATAATATTACAATCCCTTCTTTGGATTTTGTTGAGAGTCTAGAAATATATATCCGGGACACCATATAAGTTATGGCAGTAATATTCGATACACGGTCGAATGGTAAAAATTAGATAGATTCTGACGAGGAAACTTGTGTTAAAGAAAGCGAAGACCGTGACAAGAATGGTCAGGCATTGGTCTGATTGCCTCATAGGTGTAGTATCCTGACAGAGATAGGTTGCGTTTGTCTGGGTCTTGGATATAATTCCAAAAACGGTGGGAATTCAACAGAAGGCCGCAAGAATTCTGAAGCGTCGATATGCATCCCACATCTAGTTTAGCGACATGCTATGACTACCTGCGGAGTGACGCTGAGCCAAAGTGCAATATGCGTTCCTGTGACGTCATTCCTCGCAAGTTGCTACGACTTTCTCCTAACAAAACGAACGAGAAAGAGAAACAGTTCTTTTCGTTGTTAGCATTGTTCTATAGTAGCGTGGATCACAGACATCTTGTTTGATACAGCCAAACAATCTTCCTAGCGGTAGACCTAACAAATGATTCATTATAAGGACTCCACTTTTTTAGGGGAAAACGCGAAACAAATATGGCTGTCATGGAGGTTAGCATTAGCCGTACCGATAGAAGGCAAAATGGTTTTCTATTGAGATTAACAGATTTCAATTTCATTTATATTTGCATCTTCTTATCCGAAAACTTATCTCTTGGAATCTGGTTGAGAGTTGGAGTTATCAGGTACTACATAAAAAAGCTAATAATAATAATAATAATAATAACAACAAAGAAATACAAACAATTGTAGCCACAAGTACATCCCACTTTTTACAATGGTATTATCTATTTTTGTTTTGTTGTTTTCAGAAAAGTGAAAATATTTCATAATGTCATTTCTGAACATAGATCTCTGTTTGGGACACAGAAAGGAGTTTTCACCAGAAATCAAAGGAAATAATAATAATAATAATAATAATAATAATAAGAAGAAGAAGAAGAAGAAGAAGAATTTTACTCACTAGTACAGCCAACACATTACAAAGCGAATTATCTATGTATAATATGTGTAATCTTTGTTTGTTTTGTTTTGTTTTGTTTTTTTGTTTTTTTTTTAAATCTACATGCAAAATGTCAAGATGTCATTTCTGATCTTAGGTCTCGTGTTGAGACACGGAAAGAAATGAGTATACAACATAAGTCAAAGAACATGAAATAATAATAATAATAATAATAATAATAATAATAATGCCCATCAGTGGCTACGCAGTGCAGGGTCGAAAGCGGAAACTGAAGGTTTTATCCTTGCTGCGCAGGACCAATGCTTGCTAACTAGGAATTATCAAGCACATATACTAAAATATTGTGTCAGCCCAAAATGCACATTCTGTGATAAATATCCAGAAACGATTGATAATCTTGTATCAGGTTGCACGATATTGGCACCCGCTGAATATAAAACCTGACATGACAGAGTGGGCCAATATCTGCACTGGAAAATCTGCAACTTCTACGGGAAGGAAACTGAAAGGAACTGGTATGAACACCACCCAGACCCGGTTACGGAGATACGACCTGTTATAATTCTATGGGACTACACAATAAACACTGACAGAACAATCAAAGCCAACTTCCCAGACATTGTTATTAAAGACCACAAACAAAAAAAAGTGCCTCCTTATTGATATGGCAGTCCCTGCTGACTGCAATGTATCTTTGAAGATATTCAAAAATCAGACAAAATACAAGGACCTTGGAATAGAAATCTCAAAAATGTGGCATATGGGAACATCAACAATCCCTGTTGTAGTTGGAGCCCTAGGATTGGTTGGAAAAGATTCCAGTAGACTAAATGAAGGGATTCCTGGAAGTCCATGCCTCAAATAGATACAAAAAATTGTTTTGACAAGTACAGCTTACACTTTACGAAGGGCTTTATCTATGTAATTTATTTTTTTTTGTCAGTGGAAAGTGTCATGATGCCATTTCTAACCTTAGTCCCCTGGACGGGACCCGGAAAGAAATGCGTAAACGTCAGAAATCAAAGAACATAATAATAATAATAATAATAATAATAATAGCACCAGAAGTAAAGTATTAAATCAGTAGTAAGAACTACAACACTATCTCGTTAATCAATTATCCTTGCGTCAAAATGGCGTTTCAAGACCGCTGAACAAAAGTTCTTGTCTGGTGGTGTGCTCCATAAATGATGCATGTCCATTGAATTTAAATAAAATTAAATATTTGCACAAACGTTGGTGTGAAAATGCTGGATACCAGGCTACCGAGCCATAAGGAGTTAATTTTATTTCAACATTAAACGCTTTAGCATATTTTTTTGCTTCCATTTTTGCCCTATATAAAATGCCATTATTTTTTCTTCTTGACATTTGTCCCTATTGTATTTCTTTCATTATTCGCAGAAGAATGAATAAACGCTTATTATCAATTTCTGCTAAAGAAAAGAAAAGGCATCTCTTGAAGCCGAAAGTCTATAAACCACTTTAGAGATGACAGAAAAAAAAATGGACACATTTTGTGTATGGTGAAATTTACCCAAGCAACGGGAGATTTTAGAGTTAATTAAGAATTAATGAGAGTAATTAGAAAAAAATCAAGACCAAAGTGACTAATACAAATAACAACAGAATGTAATTATTGACAGCATAAATTCCGAAAATTTTGGGGAAATGAAGAAGGAGACGCCATGTTTTGACTTTAATTAACAAAGAAAAATTTAAATTTCTATTGGAATTGATTTTATTTTCGCATTGTTTTAAATGAGACCAAATAAAACATGGCAGGTTCATTTTCTCTCGAAAGATGAGCTATTTTACTGTCGAATATCCAGCAGAGATCATCATTATTGAAGGAAGAACAAGGGACGATGTTTTCGCAACTATCTGCTTTCGTCTTGGGGGAAGAAAGGAAAATGTTACAGCCGAACATTTTCACATTTTTATTCTTTGTTAATAGAGAAAGGAAGGATGAGTTTACAGTCGAACGTCTCACTTTTTATCTCCTTTTTTCTTACAGGAACGTGAGAGGATATTGCAACCAAGCTTTTCATTCATGAAAGATGTTACTCTTGGACCTTTCGAATTTCTCTACTTCCTTCATGGAGGAAAGATGTTACTGTCGAAATTTTCGCATATCTCTTCTTCATTCTTAGAAGAAACGAGGGAAGATGTTACAGTCGAGGTTTTCGCATCCCTCTCTATTCATGGAAGAACTAAGATAGCTTGACGTGCCTTTAACCGATTTGGCCACAGAGGAGCGTTCGGTTAGCAAGGTCGAATTTAATGTATTTGAACTTCAATCTTCTATGAATCAAGCTAAATGACGGTTCCGTATAGGATACAGGTTCGAATCCTGTCGGAGGACGAATATTTTTTCACAAAATTTCTCGGACATTCAGGCCGGTAATTGTTTTTAATACTGTTTATTATAAACAGAGCATTTACTTAAATATTTGTATCTATAAAAAAGAATGTATCAATATAAAAATGTCTTAAAATAATTGTCAGACTTGTCCATTTCATAATATATATATATATATATATATATATATATATATATATATATAAAATATATTTAAGCACACTCTCATCTCTTTACTCTCTCTAAATTTTATTTTTTATTTCCGGAGTTGTTTTTTTCTGTTTTCTTTTTGTAGATCTGATGAATTGGATCGTATTTACGATTCCAATGGAATAAATTATGACCATGGAATATTAGTGTTTAAGCCTTTTTATTATATCCTTACTCTGTCCTGGACATTGAGTTCTACCTGGATTCTATCCTCTTGGAATTTTTCATACAAAACGTATGTGTATGTGTATGCACCTATGTATATATATTTATATATTTTGCATATGTATGTGTGTATTTACCACTACTATTTTTTATCTATCTATCTATCTATCTATCGATATATATATATATATATATATATATATATATATATATATATATATATATATATAAAGTGTAACTCGGATATAAAAGACCCGGATATAAGCGAAACCCGGATATAAGAGAGATTTTATCTGGTCCCAAATTAGAGTCATACTTATCTAAACAAAATAGACCAAACCCGGATATAAGAGAAACCCGGATATAATATTCTTCTTCTCCGGTCCCGACAACTCTCTTATATCCGGGTATATATATATATATATATATATATATATATATATATATATATATATATAGTTAATCAGACAAATCCTTTCATCGCATATGAGAAATAGGCTATTTCTGCAGACGACGAAAGTGTCGTCTTCTTTTTTAACCTCGGTGCGGAATGAAGTTCATGAGGAAGAGGAATATAGCAGGAGTTGGCCGGAAGAATTGTTATTCGAACCTAAACCTTAAATTTTAAATTGCCGGTAACACTGAATAGAGAGTTTATATCTTTTCACTGTATTCTGCTGGACGCTAGGCACGAGGTAAGGATTAAGGAGAGTGGTAGGTGTTTATTTTAAGATGGAGATGTTTTATTAGGGAAAGCCCAGAACATTAACATTATCACGTACTAGAAGAAAAGAAAAGTTTTAACCTAAATTTACGATTAAAGGAGAAATTAATAATAAATCCCAAACTAAATTTAAAATAAGTTATAGGTAAGGAGATTAAGAAGATTAACGGAAGGAGAAAGAGTTAGGTTTATAAATTATAATCAATATGGTATGAACAGTTTTAGAGGGGGAGATGAGTAACTTAGGTACGCTAAATAAAGAAAAGTTTGAGTATGGCTGTTTTTTTTTTTATATTTTTTATATATATTATATATATATATATATATATATATATATATATATATATATATATATATATATGCGTGTGTGCACAAAATAATCCAGCTCTTATCTTAAATAACAACTTAAAAGAGACGGTTTGACAAATACAAACACTGACTTAAATACATGTTAAAAAATAAAAAAAAAAAACAATTGAAAACTACAGACAAAAGTTCATTTTCTCCAACAAGACATTCATTTCTGTAGTTCACTGCTAACAGCAAGCAGAATTTGTTTCACCTGATTATAGCCATGTTCGCCCAAACTAGTTGAGGAATGTCAATGGATTGATAATAAGAACGAAAGTGTGTATTAATATATATATATATATATATATATATATATATATATATATATATATATATATATATATATGTTCCAGAGACTACTGTGCAAAATTAAAACATCTAAAAAATATACAGTGTACATATGAAAGAGATAGCTTCATCCACATGTATTTAAAATAAAATGTTAATTTTCATATATAAATAAATTGGAATTATATATATATATATATATATATATATATATATATATATATATATATATATATATATATATAATATATAAATATATAAAACAAAATGGTTTAAACACTAATATTCCATGGTCATAATTTATTCCATTGGAATCGTAAATACGATCCAATTCATCAGACCTACAAATTCAAAAAAGAAAACAGAAAAAACAACTACGAAATAAACAATAAAATTTAGAGACATATTTATATATATATATACACACATATATATGTATATATATATGTGTATGTATGTAATGTATGTGTGTGTATATGTATATATGTGTGTGTATGTGTGTGTGTATGTAGGGTGTGTGTATATATGTATGTATGGGTGTGTATATATATATATATATATATATATATATATATATATATATATATATATGTATGTATGTGTGTTTTTTTCTAAAAATATACATGTATGGGTATTTATATATTTTGTATATGTATGTACATTTTCCACTATTATTATATATATATATATATATATATATATATATATATATATATATAATCTTTAATTCATTCAGTGTCACTACTAGACAGTAAACGTGTTCGCATTATATTGTTTTTCGGTTGCGCAAAAATACTCACGTCATTGTTAATATTTAATGACCATATATCTTTATGTGTATCTTAAATAAAATTAACATCAAGTGTTTCTTTTGTTTCAGTGATTTTGCTTTTGTTAGTTCTTTATAGGAATCTTCATAACCTGCCATATTTGGAATTACACAGCTGGTTCAACATTGTTCTCATTTGCAAAGAAAGCAATTTCCCAGTTTATTGTCTCTTCGGCGGTCTTCTAGACGCTAACTTCTGCCGCCGCGCACCGTCTGATTGGGCGGTTGCATGCAGCCAGAGGTATGTACTGTGCATAGGTCCCACCCATACCAAAGAGTGGGGGAGCACTCTACGGAAAAAAAGAAACAGATTGGATTCTATTTTACTTCGCTAAATTGTTACTTAATCATATAACGTAAAGTTTCGGCATTTTTAAGTCATAATTGATTGATGCCACTGAATCGTTTACTTGCCACTTTCAATAAATTTGGTGGTCACACAAGAACAAATATGAAAAGCGTGTTATATTTAATAAAAAAAATAATGCAAAAATTAATCGGTTCTTTTTGTTGGACAGCGCTATTTCAAAACCGCAGCAAAATTGTTCGAATCGTGTGACAGCAAGGGGTTATGATAGATATCATAAAATATTTAATATCTGAAACACTGTGAAACTAATTTAGTTTCTTTTTTCCAGGTTTTCAGATAAGACGTTTAACCATCTTGACATCATTAGTTGTAAGGAACACAGAAAACAACTTTGAATTCTTCAGCTAGAAATAGAACAGGTTGAAATCATTTGGGGCCAGTTTCGTTTCCCAATTTAGCAATGATGAGTTGAAAAAATAGTTTATTTTTTTTACCAATAGTCTTACAAAATCAGATGAGGAGGGGTAAAACGTTTCTCCTTACAAGAAATGGGATTATCAAAACAAATTTTTTATGTGTTTTCTTTTTTTTTTTTTTTTTTTTAACAATTTATGTCATATCTTCGATTTCATTATAATGTACTTTTATTTTATTAAATGTATTTAAAAAAATTTTGCTATAAAAATATATTGTTGGTCATTTTGTTATAACATACAGTGTTGGTAATTTTGCTATAAAATGTATTGTTTGTACTTTAACTATAAGAATGTATTGTTACTAATTTTGCAACAAGTGTGTATTGTTAATTTTACCGTAAAATGTATTGTTGGTCATTTTAATATAAAAATGTAATGTTGGTAAATTTTACCATTAAAAATATATTGTTGTTAATTCAATCAACAAAATATACTGCTGGTTGCTTTAATATAAAAATGTAATGTTGGGAAATTTTACCATAAAAATGTATTGTTGGTCACATAACTATAAAAATTTATTATTGCAGATTTCCTAAGATCGATTATTCGTAATATTATCACTTTTTAAACGAGTCTCTCCATATTTGTTGTTTTAATATATTACGGTTGATACATTCTTCTACTTCCGGTAGTGTTTGTCGTTTTTATAGGGACAATTTACATTAGCTTTGACACGATGCTACTATCGAAATTTTCTTCTGCCTTCCTCGAGTGTATATTGTAATGCCGGCTATGTCCGTTTTTACTACAAGCACCCTGGACTAAATGCCAGATTTTCAAGCGGGACAGAAAGAGAGCAATATTTGAATAACCGTTTACATTCAACTAGAGGCCGAAAGATATGTTTGAAGAACCATTTCCCCAGCCACCCCGTTTGCATCTGACGAGAATGAAACTAAATAAAAGGTGCCCGTGTTATGTCTTCAGTGCGCAGACATGAAAGAAAATTAGTCAAGTCATGTACATTACGGTTCGCTCCCAGTCGCCGTGTGAACGCTAAACTAAAGATATCAACCAAATGGGAAAGAAAAGACTCAATAGCCTAAACCTGTTTGTCGCCAGAGAGGACATTCACTTTCCTGATCAACAGCTGTGCACGACAAAGAATACGGACTCCATTAATATTCTCACTCTGCACGGGCCGGTCCGTCTAGATCTTTCTTTTCATGTGTCATTTCGTGCCGTGTCTGAGTCGTGCGCCGGCTTCTCCAAACAGGGAAAGAATTTTCCCGCTCAAGCGATTAATGGCGCCAAGACAACAGCTATTTTCGAACAAGCGGCATCTTTTTTTTTTTTATCTAAACCTATCGAAGTCTGGATTGCATACAATGAATTACTTATTTCACAGATTCGACCAGGTGATATTTTCTTGATTTTTAATCGAGTTTATGAGATAGTAATTCCATCCAAGATAACAATAGAATTATGGTTCACCACAAAGTCTCCAGTCTCTTGTTATTCTCATTAGTTTTTGACCCACTCTTCTTCTACGTGCTGCAAATTTCAGATCCTAGTCATTCATGTCTCTTTACTGCTTTCTATGCAATATTTGTCAGCTTACTCTCATATCCATGCCAGGTTGTATCATTTATTTGCACAAATTTGTTAAATAGGTAATTTACTGATTTCCCCAGTCACACTTATCTTCAACACGTCTTATGTATACACTATTTACATTATTTGAACTATTGTCCTAATCTTTGTCGCCATATTTATCCGACCCTTTAGTATCTGTCTATATTTCTGAGATGACGTATTATGTACACTATTTACATTCGGACTATTGTCCTCATCTTTGTCGCCATATTTATTACAACGTTTCGGCCCTTCAGTATCTGTGTATATTTCTGAGATGAGGTATTATGTTTATTTACATCATTCGGACTATTGTCCCTCATCTTTTTTTATATTTATTACAACCTTTCATTGTTCAGTATCTGTCTATATTTCTGAGATGAGGTATTATATTTTTACTATTTACATTCGGACTATTACCCTCATCTTTGTCGCCATATTTATTACAACGTTTCGGCCCTTCAATATCTATCTATATTTCTGAGATGAGGTATTATGTACACTATTTACATTCGGACTATTGTCCTCATCTTTGTCGCCATATTTATTACAACGTTTCGGCCCTTCAATATCTATCTATATTTCTGAGATGAGGTATTATGTACACTATTTACATTCGGACTATTGTCCTCATCTTTGTCGACATATTTATTACAACGTTTCGGCCGTTGTACGTTCCGGCCTTCTTCAGGTGATTGGAATGTTGAACTGAACCCTTTATTTCGCTCACTGGTTTAGACTTTTCTAGTTCCACATGCCATGTCTAATGGATATCACTTATCAGTTATCTCTTGTTAATTCTCCTCTCCAATATCTTCACTGCCTTAGCCAGGTATTGAACACACACTCTTTGGGTTCTGCTAAGGAAGCATGGCACAGTGAATAAAGTCATTGGTTAGATCTTGCGCGCGTGCGTGAATGCGCGCTAGCATCTTCCATTCTGCGTGAGCTCATTTATTGCTCTAAGTTATGGCCATTGTCCAGGCTACACCAATCAATGGGAAGTCACGCTTCCTTTAAATACCTTCAGCGCGGCTGCATCTGCACTCACGTCTTGATTTGATCGTCATTAACGCATCTGTCCTTGGATTAATTGTCAGCTTCCTGCTACCGCAAGTTACCTATTTGCTTAAACATTTGCATTACCCATTTTATTTCCGCGTGCTGCCTCTACTGCGCAGCCCAGTTCATCTTAGCGTTCCATACCTATTTCTACCTTTTCGTAGTTCAGTTTTGCTATTAGACAGTTAACTGCTGTCGCAAGTTACCTCTCTTCTGCCTTTACTACGCGGCCCAGTACACCTCAGTTTGTCACTACTTTTTTACCGTCAACGCTTCAACGTTTTGGGAGCGTAACCTCTTCCTACAGCGACGTTTTCTTGCTGCCAGAAAGCACAGCCCATAGCTATGAGAAGATTATTCCATACTACTCCACTGCATTTTTAGTTTTTGTATACAACGAGGTTGCACCGCTTCAGCTTTTGGCATCAACTTCTATTCGCTTTCTTACACAGCATTTCTACAACCATTCAAATGGCTCTACACGACGAACATCCGCACGTCAGCAACTGAAGACCCCTAATACCGTTAACGTTACACATACAGAACAGGCGACTGCGGATGAGCACATAAACAACTCCGGTTACAGATGATCATATAGCGTCTGCTTCAACCTCTGCTTTGCACTCTTCTGCGTGCCGTGGCGATGACCAATCCGGCAGCTCTGCAAAGGCTGCAAAACACCAGGTGAGGCAACCTTAGCAGGCGTTCTAAAAAATCCTCACCGGCTAAGAGGAAACAGGAGTAGGATTCCATTGAGTGCGCTTCCTTGGGGGAGAAGTGGCTGGCGTCTACTTCAACCTCTGCTTTGCACTCTTCTGAGTGCCGTGGCGATGACCGACCCGGCAGCTTTGCTAAGCATAGTAAAATACCATGGCGAGGCAACCTTAGCAGGCGTTCTAAAAGTGCCTCTGCGGCATAGAGAAAGCAGGAGGAGGAAACCGAGGTAGAGGCCTCTTTGAGGCTTTCCAGTCAATCTTAACGGAGGTAGTATGTTTTGTCACATGAAATGCTTGGTGAGCGTAACTACCCTTTGTACTGCAAATCAATTTAGACATATTCGTTGAAAAGTAAGAGGAAACTACCTAAACGCTTGCAAAACAACAAAAAAGCGGCTTCATCAGAAACGCTTTTGCGGTCTCTCAGAGCCTGCATCGAAAAGCTACTCGCAATGCACTCGACGCCGCTGCAACGTCCATTCGACGGTCCAAGGAGACCACGACTGAGAAAACCGCACGTAACGCAGCGAAAGCTGCGGCAACGTCCATTCGACGGTCAGGAATCCATGGCTGAAAACCGCACGCCATGCAGCTGACGCGCTTCAGCTGCTGGGGCGTCCGGAAAGTTCCGCGTAAAGCGCACAAGGCGGCAACGCGATACAATTTCAAATTCTGCTGCTAGAGCTGTAGAAGGACCTACTGAAAGGCTTGAAATGTTGCAGACTTTGTTAACCTGCGCCGCCATGCACAGCTAGGGCTCTGTAGCCCACCAAATCAGTTTTGGTTTAAGCTGGCGTTCAACTATGGAGCCAGTTTGAGGGCTTTCAGTCGCAAAGACCTCCCAAATAGGATCCATGTTAGTTGTATGTAGCATTGCAATGCCAAAAATGGCCTGGAGAGTCTGCAGGTTTGTGTTCAGACGGTAAGGTACCAGTTGCGACCTTTTCGAGAGCTACCTGCTCCGTTGAAAGCTCTGTTGGAGGGTTCCAGTCCAGACTCCAAACATTTCCTCACAAAAAAATCAGACAGTACAATTGTGCCTTCCAGATGACCTCTTTGGTGGTAATGCCTTCCCGCGAAGTCGGTTGAATCCCACCTTCAAGGCTCACTGTCAGGTCTACCACGGGAGGGGTCTCTTTGCCGGAAACTGCCACTGATTCGGCCTTTCTACAAATATACTTCACAGCTGACTACAATCAACAGGCAGATGCCCGCATGGGCATTATACCCGAGAACGATACAGGCCAGCACAATCATCCTCGCAGGGATGTCATAATGAGTCTCCAACACATGCTCCACGAAACAAACAGCTATGTCCGCAGTTTTAAGTATGTTCTCGAAAATAACACTTCTTCTGATTTCATTATTGTAATTGATGCTGACAAACGGCCTCATGAGAAGCAGGAACGTCGTTACAATGCTCCCGCAAGTAACGAAGTTTCCGTCATTGTCAGCGGTGATCAGCACAACAGACGTGACAATTTTATCAATCGCCCGGCAGTGGGCTCTTGAAGAATCAGTGAAACGCACCGGTCCTACGATGCACTGCAATACCCACTTCTCTTCCCTTACGGAGAAGATGAATACCACTTTGGCATTCTGCAAAATGGGTCCACCTTAAAAACAGTGTGTTGCAGGGCTTTCTACGCCTACTTATTAATGGTACATGAAGGTGCATTCAACCATCTTCATCGAAGCCGGCAACTTTTCCATCAATTCATAGTAGACATGGCTGCTAAGATGGAATCCGAAAGACTCTGTTACATTAGATTGAATCAGACCAAGTTGCGCTGCGACACTTACATTCACTTCCGTGATGTTTTACGAAATGACGCTGATCCACGCAATATAGGCAAGATGTGCATACTACCTGCAACGTTCACAGGCAGTCCACGATACATGCACGCGAGGACATGGACGCGATGACATACGTTCGTAAGTGCGGCCGACCAGACCTATTCATAACTTTCACGTGTAACCCAAAATGGTACGCAATTGCCAAAGAAGGTTTTTGGGGCTGTTTGTTGTCGCATGCGCACTATTGAGTGACAGAAACGCGGCCTGCCACACGCACATATACTGGCTGTGCGACAAGATTGAAGCGACAGAAATCGATCATCTTATTTCTTCTGAAATTCCTGATCCGTCGGCTGACCCTGAATTGTACGAAATATTGACAACCAAAATGATTCACACCAGCTGTCACAACAGCGACGGCAAATACACCCGGCAATACCCACGAATCTCTTAAGTTTTTGCAATACGATTGGTTACAACTTTGGAAGATGTGATTAACGACCAGTTTGGGTTTTCCTCAATAAGAATTTAAAGCAGTCACTTGTTGAAATCCACACTGCAATCTGCGATGTTAAATTTTCTATTGCAACCAATAAATTAGAATAGCATTTGCAGTAAGTACGGATGTGAAAGTGCAGGGACCTCAATTTTCTTGCATGGAAAGGAAAAATGAAATGGAGTTTGCTGAGGACTTCAGTGTACCACATTTCAGCTTTTTGTGAGGGGAAGAATAAAGGAACACATCATCGCGCCTGGCGACTCGAGAGCAGGCTACGTAAAGTTGGCTGTCACAAACACTGCTCTCATAGTGTACACCAGTGACAGACAGCGTTTGTCCTTGGGCCTTATTAATTGTCATAGCAAACAGGGGTGCTGGCGAATGGGAATGGGGATCTTCTGAAAGTGAAGGGTACATCGGCACCTGATAGATACAAATGCATCCTTGGGATAAGCACTTGTTCCCCTTTACCGCATTACTGTGAAGCATTGAACTCATCGCCAACTAATGTATAGTTACAAGCATCAATTGTCTCTCCTCACATCACCATACCATATGTACAGAAATGAATGACCCCGACCAGATTACGGGCTTTTTCAAACCTTCGTGCAGCAAAAAATCGAAAAAAAGCTCCGGTTCGACCCTGCCATCAGCTGTCAGTTTTTGACTTCTTTTACGCCCAGGCTGCAATTAACGTCATTTACGGCGTCAATTCGTAACGGAGACAGATTTTCAATTTGGACTCAAGCTTTCGAAAAATTGGTAAATCGGCTGGTACTCCGGTATTTGGGCGGATTATATTCTAAAATTTCGGACGTTCTTTACAATTCAAACAGAAATTCCTACGCGGCCCAGTTAGAGGTGCCTTGCATAGAATGCCGTGTGACCCCGTCGTGACTCAAAAATCGATACAAACCTGCGTGTTGACCATGCCCTCAGCAGTACATTTCCCATTCTTTAAACTTTGTTCTTTCTCCCAGGCCCCAGCTCAGATCCTATTTCTCAATTTACGTCATTGTGTCATACCGGAGCCCGATTTTTTATTTTGGACTCAAACTTTGTAAAAAAACCGATTAACTCACAGGTGATACGGATTTTGGGGTTTTTAAGTTGAATGTCTCGCCTGCACTACGTGGCCCAGTACATCTAAGCTTTTCACCTCATTTTGAACTCTGTGCAGTTGACTTTGCGTTGTTAAACACTTTTCAGCTCTTTTTATTTGAACATAAATCGGATCAATGTATGGTTTCCAAAGTGTCGGGTTAACAAAACAAGGGCAACAACAACCCCAAATGCGTATGACAGTCAGTCTAATTATTTCAAGGAAACTGGGTTGTGTGTGAAAAAGTATTTGTTGTTAACATTCTTTTTCTTTCGGTTTTTTCAGTTACGAGAGTCCTTTTTTAAAGTTGATCGTTTTGTGTTCATTTTGTTTTAGTTCTTTTTCGTAACAGATTTAATGTTTAACATAGAGCTTGAAAAAATCGCAGTGTGAGATAGGCAAGAAGTAAGGCATAACAAACATCAGCACGGCAAAGGCAAGGAAGGGCAAAAATATTTTAAGTCAAGTGATAGCGATTGCTGTATGGGTCGTACGATTTTTGAATCAAGCACGGGCAACGCCGGTCCATGCTGCTAGTATATATATATATATATATATATATATATATATATATATATATATATATATATATCCCCTTTTTTCTGTCTTTTGCCGACGGATGCCAAAAGGTCGAGTTTCGATCCAGACTTGAAGCAAACGGATGTCAATTCAGCATTATAAAAAAGGGAATTTTAAAACAATTGCTCTTCCTTTATGAATTCAGTTCTGTGGCTGCTCATCTGACGTTTATGTATGTCACGTACATAATACGGTAAAGATTCCCTTTTTCACTATTTAACGCCGATAGCTCAGGGGTAGAGTCACTGACTGATGTCATATCGGTCGATTTTTATACCGGGTTCAAGCAATCTGATGTCTACTCACACTGATGAACTGTGATAGAGCAAAGCAGGCTCGTATGTGTATATATATATATATATATATATATATATATATATATATATATATATATATATATGATAGACATTATTAAGAGGATTGGAGATAATCATAAGTAATTCATCGAGTCTGGAAGAGACCTCAACCGAGTTCAGAAAACACTGGATGGCTGTTTCGTCCTATATATGGGTCTCGTCAGTACTGCGCATCCACTACCTAGAATTGAAACCCGGATAGTTACGAGATGAAGTAAACGTCATGCCAAGTGTACCACCGGGCCTCGGTGACGAAGAGATAAAGAATGAGACTCGATATAGCACCGCTCGATCACATATTCCATGGTAGAACTCATCCGAGTTTCCCGTAACCATTGGACTGTGCCCCCACTATTTACGGCTACTCTCCTCAAGCCGCTCCATCCTGAGCATTAGAAGCCGGTTTAAGCAATTATATACAAGTGGTAGAAATTATGCAGAGGATTTCAGATAACTATAATTAAGTAATTCAATAGAATGCAGAAAGCACTGGACGGGCGTTTCCTCATATATTATATATTTAGAGTGTTTTTATATCAATCAAATTTGGAACCCTGTACATCTATGTATTTCTGCCATCGAGTTATAAAATTATTCGTTTACCATAAAATTATAAATGAAATCGTTGAATGCAGTTACCGCATCTTCTTTGCAACAAAATGTCTTTCGACCATATTGTTAAGAGTTCTTAAATCTTCTAGTCAGTGAGCAAAAGGTCAATAGAATACCAAGTTCTTTTTTCCTGAAGAAGAATTGGATCTCGTTTATTAATCAGTTCTAGTCGCCTTTTGCTTAACTCAATGCACATTTCATCCATTTGTTCTCTGTAAATCTCAACAGTAATTCTCTGGTTAGATTCCAGAAAGTTGTAACAGATAACTAATGTAGACGACCAGACGATCACCATAATTTTTTCTATTTTGCTTTTGTAAAATTTTAGGATGAATCCAGAAATGGATATTGAATTTTGCAGACACAATGTCAAAAATTTTGACTTTCTCTGAGTTCATGTTGAATCCATTTCGATTGTGACACATTCCTTGAGATGATCGTATATTTTTTTACATATTGACACCAATTATCTGAGACATTTCCCTGACACTTCGACATGTAGATTTTTTTTTTATTGCACCTTGATTTTGAAGATCCGTATCTCTACTAAGCAACTTCAGAAACTAGCGCCGTAATCTCCGTTCACAAGTTGGACCTTCGACTCATGATCTGTTAATATTGGCAGAAGGTTAAGGATCATTATGACAAAGCTTGAGGTCATCCAAAAATCAGTAGAAACATCTCGTTTTTCTCATGCTCAATATTAGTGGGATATAATGAAAGCGATTGATATGAAATACTTGAGAGGCCATTTAATCATTAACATGAGTCATATACTGTTGTGCAATTACTATAATAATATATTAGAACACAATTAAAACTTTTTATTCTAAAATCAGTTATTGTTTTCCAACCACCTATTTTTTCAGAATGATGCCAAGATCTAAATATATATTTAATTACATTTTAAGAACTGATATTATGGTTTTTTTTTATAGATAACCCCAGATATGTTCAAGATTCAAATTCAGAGGGGAGGTTTCACTCTCTTCGTGATATATCAAAGAGCATTTCTACTTAGGTGTGAATGGGGAAAGTATGAATTGTAATTATATATTTGCTTATTTCCTGATGATTTTGAAAACAATTTTATGTCAAGGGAAATATGTGAGGGGAAAAGAAAAATGCAAAATATGAAAAGGAATAAAATATAATTCTATATGGCATATAACAAATTCAAGTGGATTGTTTACCTTATGTTTTGTTAATATTGGCAAATGTTTTGGTAGCATTATGACCAAGCCTGAATTCCTTGAAACAAAAGTAAATGAATCTCTTCTTTTTTATGTTCAAGTTGAGAAGTATGTAAAGTTTTAAGTTAAATTCTGAAAGAGATTGAAATAAAATTAACAAAGAGGACATTTTTATAACTAGAATTCTTTTGCAACACATTGATGCATGTTGAAATCCTTACAGTATTTAATATTGTTGAAGTTATTGTTAACATTTTTTGCAAGAACTATAAAAAAAAAGAAAAATCCCAAATAGAATATAAATTTATGAACAGCCAGAGATGACCAGCTGAAATCTATAAGGAAGTGGAAACTATTTTTAAAAAAAGGAGTCATAAGCATTTTAGCAGATAAAATTGTAAAATATCAAAAGGAATAATAATATGCGACGTAAAATGTATTTGAATTGACGCGTACGCATTTTTAGGCGAAATTTGTACTTACTGCGATCGAGCGTGCTAAACAATTTTTGAACGCATCTGCAGCAGAACAATTGGCAAATGAAGAAATTTCAGATTTTCACCAGCAGTGTAGTTTTTGTACATTGTTGTGTAAAAAAATGAACTCTCTTCTGCAACACAGATGTAATAATATTACAGAGGGAGAGCAGAGAAAAAATTGTATACGAAAATATGTGCCTAAGGTTTTGACACATAAGCAAAAATGCATATTTTCAAGAAATTAAATTTTCAACAACATTTTATCAAAGAAATTAAATTTTAGAGTACTATATGGCTTAATGTAATGAAAGTTTTTCCATGTTGGTTGTTTGTTAGTATTTTAAACGGATTTGGATGAATTCATTAAAATTTGTTAGTATGTGCATATTGTTTATAATTTTACTATAAATATTTAATGTCGTTCATTTTTTAATATAAAAATGTTTAGCTGGTATTTCTACTATAACAATATATTATTATACTTTCATAGTGCTTTTTATGCACTTAAATAGTAGATGTAGTAAATGAGATGATCTCTTGGCATTAAAATGCTTCTTCACAAATGGGATAATATCATTAGAAACAAAATGAGTTGGTCTCTTACGAGCTAATCTCTTAGATATTTGGAAATGAATTAATATCTTTATATATATATATATATATATATATATATATATATATATATATATATATAAAAACTTGAAAATTTTAAAACCTAATATTTGTTAGAAATAAGAACTGTGATTCAAATTTTAGTATGTTATTATGGATGATAACGACTACCAGTTGTCAAAATTTCAGCTTTTCACAGTTGTTATTTCTAACAAATATTAGGTTTTAAAATTTTGTCCCTTAGTTTTGACTGCTATATATATATATATATATATATATATATATATATATATATATATATATATATATATATATATATATGTGTGTGTGCGCGTGTGTGTGTGTGTGTGTGTGTGTGTGTGTGTGTGTGTGTGTGTGTGTGTGATTAAAACATTTTTGACCGTTTGGAACATGTCATTAAAATAATGTTTTATATATATATATATATATATATATATATATATATTTTTATATATATATTTATATATATGTAATATTTTATATATATATATAAGTTTATATATATACATATATATATATATATATATATATAGATAGATAGATAGATAGATAGATAGATAGATAGATAGATAGATCATTAAAACATTTCTTGACCGTTTGGAAAATGTCATTAAAAATAATGTTTTTTTATTGATGATTACCTCCATTTCTATTAACAACTAGTTTGTTTGTCATCGAAGTTATGTATGATATTATGCAAAAGGAAAAATATATCACTAATATTTTTTTAAATTGTTCAATTATTACGATTTGAGATAAACATGATTCTTTGAAGTCTAAACAGCGTTAAAGAAAAAAAATCTATATATTGATGTGCGTTGGATGGTATGAAGCGAGGAATTTTCAGTGCCAAAATCTTTACACATGCTATACGAGAATTTTTTTTTAAATATCATTCAAGAACATTTCAAAACCAAATTACATATTTTGGGGGTTCCTATTTAATTAATAAATGCAATCGTTCGTTCTTCTAAGGAGAGTCGATTTTGAAATGAATTTTGGTTGTTAAAGGACATCTTCCACATTGTTTTTCAAGAATATTCTTTCAGATATGTCTGTATATACACGAGGTTATCAGATACACAGACTTTCAAAATTCAGTATAATTCAGTTGGACATCGAAATAGAAGATTTGGGGTGAGTGATTCCGAACAGTATCATTTCGGTGTTCAATCCTATAAGGGGTTTCCCAGATTAAAAATGAATACTCGGGTTAGATTCCTATCGAGATACTCATTTTCTTTCATACTCTCTTCCCCAAATACACCAAAAAAACTGTTTTGATTACTTGTTGTATTGTACATTGATATTGTAAGATTTAACATGTCTAATTAATCAGGAACTACATAATTAATTAGAAAGTGGGCGTGAAAAATCTTGAGAAAATAGTTGGGTGTAGAAGACTTAAGGAATATGTCTAAGCATACCCTTCTCAGAGTAACAGACAAAGGATGCAAATTTTTCACATGAAATTCGACTGTGTCTTTCTTGCGGCCATTTGCCCGACTGCGAATGTTTTCTTGAAAGGACTTTATTCAGTTGGAAATATAAGCTTAGTAGAATTAGTCTCCTAAATTTTTCTCATTGATTTTAAAAGCCGTGACGGACATGTTTATTGAAACCTTGAGGTACGCTTTTGGTTGTACGTTGTGGATTTTTAAATAACTTTATATGCTTTTTACATCACTTCTTATACACATACTCTAAGGGTTTTTGTTGGTATCCAATCAAATAACACGCCCAACGTAGCCTGTCCTTATAGAATTTTCCAAACACTCCCTTCATTGTTTAATTTTCAAAAACAATATGGATACATTTTGGGGCTTTATCTGACCTACTGTTCGGCGATTGTGTTGAAGTATGAAACAGGTTGTGGTGGTGGCCTCAATGTCCACTTGATCTAGGTCAGTTATTTTTTTTAATCATTTCACCCAAGGCAAGGCAATAAAGTCAGTAAGACGCAAGGAGTAATTGAGTACATATGAGAAGAATAAGAACATTGTTAATGAAAGAAACTAATAAAAGAACAGGAGTAAAACACAAAAATATAATGATTGACTTGCATTTAGAGTTTTAATGATCAAATTTCACTGGAAAGCAAGTGGATGGAAGAGAATTATATAAGCTAGAAGTGCGATATAAGAAACATTTAGCATAGAACTTACGGTTAAAGGTAACCATTTTAACTGTAAATTAACGACACCCTGCTACCTGCGATGAAATTCGAGAAGTTGAGGTATCGAAGAATAAGGTTCGTTAATTAACGCTATTAAAAGAGACTTCTAGAAAATGAAAAGTGTATTTATTGACAATCATTCCAGGTCAAGATTGACAGAAAAGAATTTTGATCCTGAGAGTTCTGGAAGATTTCCCACCAAATTCTGAATAGAGGCAAAGTGTCAGTGCCTACTATATTCAATGGTCCCGACGTCATCTCTTCCTCGTCAGATAAGGCGAATCTCTTCACTACAATATTTTCCTCTAACAACTGAACGTTATATGATAAATGTCATCCCACTCCTGACTTGTACCGTCTCACAGAGCACAACCTTAGAAACATTTTTATTGCAGGAAGTTTCAAGACTTATCAAAAGTCTTGACTCTAAGAAGACTACTGTCTCAGATAAAACTCCAGCAGTTTTTCTCATGAATATCAACCCGGAAATATTAACGGCTGTTTGAAGGAAAAATAATTCCCAACTACGGAATCCCTGGAAGAGTGTGTTTCATGTATAAAGACCTTCCTAGCGGCTAGGTCTTAGCTCAGATAAAACCCCAGAAGTTTTTCATATGGATATCAACCCGGAAATATTATTTTACGGTTACTTGAAGGAAAAATCATTCCCAAGTCTATGGAAAAGTGCCGAATGTCCTGTTTTCAAGAAATCAAGTCTGAATAGTCAATAAGAATGTTGTTTAGCACCACAATAAGATTAACCCCTTGATTGACAAATGTTATAGGTTTTGATCAGCATAAAGGGTTACTGTACATGCTCTGTAACTATTGAATCACTGGAAGAGTGTGTTTAATTATAAAGACCGTCTTAGTGGCTAGGTCTTAGCTTAGATATAACCCCAGAAATTTTCATATGGCTATCAACCCGGAAATATTATTTTACGGTTGCTTGAAGGAGAAATCATTCCCAAGTTTATGGAAGGTGCCATATGCCATGTTTTCAAGAATTCAGGTAAACGCTCATACACGTTACAGTATAGACTTTCCCATCTGTAAGACTGAAGCTATAATATATAAGAAAATCGTTTATAAGCTCAATTAGATCAAACTCTTGATTGACAAACAGTATTGGTTTCGATCAGCATAAAGTGTTACTGTACAAGCTCTGTAACTATGCAATCATTCGAAGTGTCTTTTTCATTTATAAAATACCTTCCTAGCGGCTGGGTCTGTGAAAGCATTTTCCTTAACTCTCAGTCCTCCAAAAAACGATGTTCAACTTAGCCCTCTCTAAGTTTCGCGTCACGGTCCAACCCATTTTCTACTTTAAATGACTTGCCTAACTGTATCCTCTCATCATTGGTGAATATCTGTGCTGATGATAAAACAGGTCATGGGTGCACCTCGAATAATCAAGATGACCAAAGCTTGGAGGCTGATCTCTCCTCTCACCTAGACCCAACAGAAAACTAGCCGTGCACATGCATTGCCACAAAACCAAAATGGTGATGTTCCATCAGCAAACGGATACAAATCTTACACCAGTTGCGATGAGAGGGTGTTCCCTCAAGGAGGCCCCGTGCCTTGAGCGCATATTGGGAGTTAATTTCAACCCAAACCTCAAGTGGAACTAGTACATACGGTCCAAAGATACAGGAAAAATGGTCAGTTCCCTGTACCGCCCTAGTAAATATCTCTAAATTTTCCTGACCGAAAACAAAGTAGATTGTGGGTTTGGAATTATCAAGGAACCTCAAACCCCGACAAGCCCACCCCGGTTTTGGTCGGCGTCCATATAAGCAGAGTTGAGAGGCAGTTGAGTTAAGTTCGCAGTTCACAGCTGAGTTGGATTGAGCTGGTCCTGCCTCGCAGATAGCTGACTTGAAAGATTCCACGCAAATCGCGACTCAACTTCTAATCAAGAACAATTTATTTTTGAAGAACGACTTAGACTCATACCACCAAAACAAGTTTTACGAATATCGCCTGAAGACACACCAAGAACCAGTTTCTTAAAAGAACAAACAACTTAAGATGTTAAGACTCGCCTAACAAACACAAAGTGTCACAAATCCATATAGCGGGTGGAATGTAGACGCAGTCTTGTATTCAGCAACCATATATAAAATATTGTTATCCTTTTTTAACACATTTGAACTTTTCGAGTTATTTTATTTTCTTTTACACATACTTGTGCGATATCACCCTTATTCGAACTCGACTTGCAGTAAGGCCCGGCGACTGATTGATTTCGTCTACCTAAGATCAAATCACAACGTGGGTAGGTTAGACTAGAAATCAAAACAGTTACTTCGGTAACCAGACGTTGGAGGCGAGCTGGGAACGACAAGGCTGATGCCGAATCTAACCAGATTCCCATCCGAATCAGCAAAAGGTTAGAACGTCACATTTGGTGCCGCGACCAATACCAAGTCACATTGGTCGTCACAGGACAGGATAGCACGACGGACGCGGCTAGGCAGATGTCACATTTGGAGCGGCGACACCCGGGGGCGGACGTCACACGTTAATGATATCGGGAATATGTGTTTGTTTTCGCAGCTCTTTTTATGTCCTTAAGCAATGATATTAATTATTTTAAAATAATATAAGTCCACATTTAACTGTTTCGACAGTGTAAGCGTGGGACCAACATGCCAACCTAGTAACATGCTTAAATTCACGCAGTTAGGGCACCAGTGAAAATAGCTCGTCAGAACGAGTGCCATGAAAATATTTGAAGAAAAGACAGAGGGAAGCTACATCACGTCTATGAGAAAGTGACTGGAGTCGATTTCCCAAGTCAGGACTTATTTTAAAATAATTAATCATTGTTTAAGAACGTAAAAAGAGAGATAATTAACGTATATAGTAATAAAAATAAAGTTGGATTTTAAAAAAGATGCCATTTATATATTATTGATCTAATTAATCTCAGGTCAGTTTTCTTTTGCTTATCTACTTATCTCAGGTCAATTTTTTGTGAGCAGGCGCAGAGTGATGCTGAGTCAGATACGGCTTTCCATCGTATACATGACCTTTCTTTGCTATTTTTTTCCAGCGCCAAGGTATATCCAGCAACATCCAACTGAAAACCGTATTGAAAGAAGTAAGGTGGCATTATATGCCATTCATCATTCTAAAACCACCACAGAAGCACAAATCTTGGTTTGCGTACAACGGGGGTGTATCAGAAAGGATATACGCATAGGCACCTGTCATATGTTCGGGTCACATTTTGATAAAAAAAACACAGAGCGTACCATGTTTTCTGGATGTTTCAACGACGGCACTTCGTTCGGAAAGTTTTGTCGCCGACTACTGCTGAGGCGCATTACGCACGTCCGGCGACCGCGACGCTTAGACAGACACGCATTTACCTTCCAAGGCGCATTAAGGGCGTCCGGCGACCGCGAACGAAGGCCTTCGACGAACTTACATATTTACCACTTCGACGGACTTACGCATTTACTTTCCAAGGTGCATTACGGGCGTCCGGCGACGGCGAACGAAAGCCGACCGTTCAGTAATCCTTTTACTCGAAGCAACCGTTGTTTTTGCTTGTGTGCAGGCATGAACTGCCCTTTACCTCATTATGTATGACCTGTACCGAACGTCATCAAGGCCCACATTGGATACCAGGCGATCTTTATTTAATTGTCCTCATGGAAGTTTCGTGAATCGTAATGATAATGTTCTTAATCTGCTGTACGAACGAACGGTGTAAATGATTTTTGCGATCATTTTACTTCGCTACAGGCAATACATCCCGGCTGGAGGCTTCCAACCTTTCCTTAACTTTGTGCACAGACGATTTGGCAACTTCCCGACTGTTTTCAATCTCAACAGCGCTGATTACAGCCTGACGTTTCATCTCATGCATCAGATGACGGTTTGCTATTGATGCACGGAAAAGATAAAAAGCAGAGTAATTGATTATCACATAACGACGGGCGCCCAAACACATTTCCTCAAATACCTTACACACACACACTGAATATATATATATATAGGCACACATAAATAGATAAAAACACATACTTATATATATGCACACACACACCTATTCCTCTATCTATCTATCTCTCTCTCTCTCTCTCTCTCTCTCTATATATATATATATATATATATATATATATATATATATATATATATATCGCATATTGAGTCCTACTGTTAATAAATTAGTGCTCGATACAATATAACTTTAGCTATAAACTATATGTTAATAAACATACATATTTTTGCCTGCCCGCAAATTTGATGTCATAAGTCTTAAAATATATATATATATATATAAGTGTGTGTGTGTTTGTTATATATATATATATATATATATATATATATATATATATATATATATATATATATATATGAATAGATATGTGTATTTATCTATATAGGTGTGCCTATATATATTGTCATCCACAGACACAGTGTGTCACACCTCATCAGTGTCACTAGTCATCCGATTGCTTCAAGCCGGGATCGAAACAGAACTGTCGGAGATTTTCTTCCCTAAGCCATCGGCGAAGGGTTGAAAGAAAGGTGAATTTTCATGTACTCATTATGTGAATAAACACGCCAATGACCAAGAGAGCTCAATTCAGGGAGAAGGATGAACTTTTAATGTTAGTACTAATAATCATAGTTTACAAATTCGTACTTATCTTTCAACCGAATTTACGTTGTTCCAATGCGTATATATTGTTATCCACAAGCATACATACATATATATATATATATATATATATATATATATATATATGTGTGTGTGTGTGTGTGTGTGTGTGTGTGTGTGTGTGTGTGTGTGTGTATGCGTATGTCTGTGTGTTTATTTATAAGGTGTATCAAAATATTTTTTACAACATATGGAGGCGGATTTCTCACACCAAAACAAAGACAAAAGTCCGTATAAAAATTTGTCCACAAATAATCTTTCGTTTTTCCCTTATTAAGTTTAAAGTTTACGGTAGACGCTGTAAAATGATCCATCCAAGATACAATCCCAAAAAAACTTTTACAAAATTGGTGGTGGAGGGGGGGTGTCTTCCTGACATGAAAACAAGTTAAAATATCTATATAAAAATATGTGTCTATGTTTCTGAGAGGAGGAATTATGTACACTGTTTACATTATTCGGACTGTTGTCCTCATCTTTGTCGCCATATTTATTACAACGTTTCGGCCGGTGTACGCTGCGGCCTTCTTCTGGTGGTTGGAATGTCGGACTGAACTCTTTATTTCGCTCACTGTTCTAGTTCCACCTACCATGTTTAATGGATGTCAGTTGTCAGTTATCTTCTGTTAATTCCTCTCTCCAACTTCTCCACCGCCTTAACCGAGTATTGAACTCACACTTGTTGATCCCTATGACTGGATCTAACCAACGCTTTTATCCACTGTGCCATGGCACGTGGAAATAGAACAGACTATCCCAGTGAGCGAAATAAAGGGTTCAGTTCGACATGGCAACCAATTGAAGAAGGCCGAAGCGTACAACGAGGTAGAGGAACTGAATTATAAAGAAAGAAAGAAAGAAAGAAATATGGGCATACAAGGATAGATAGATAGATAGATAGATGTGGACAGAATAAGAGATAGATAGATAGAAATGGACAAAGTCCGACAATTTATTTATTAAAGACACTTTTATGTTTAACGTTCTTTTTTATAGATACAAGTATTTAAGTAAATGCTCTGTTTATAATAAACAGTATTAAATAACATTTAAAATGTGAAGTTTATAAGCAGTAAATTCGACCTTGCCTACCTTTGTGGCCGAGACGGTAAGCACGTCAGCGTAAATGACGGTTCTATATAGGATGCAGGTTCGAATCCTGTCAAAGGACGAATATTTTCTATGAAAATGTCTCGGTAAATGTTATTTAATACTGTTTATTATAAACAGAGCATTTACTTAAATACTTGTATCTATAAAAAGAACGTTAAACATAAAAATGTCTTTAATAAATAGATAGATAGGCAGAAAGAAAGAGGAGTAGATAGATGGATAAATAGATAGATAGTAATGAATAAAGTCTGATAGTTAAATATATAGATAATGAACAAAATGAGATAGATAGATAGGGACAAAGACAGATAGATAGATCCACCTATGTGTTTGCGTGATCTTATACATTTTTCGTTGGCGGGGGGTTCGTTTGTTAATTTTGTTTGTATTTCGGCCATTATTCATCACTGCCGAAAAGCCAGTCTCGGACGTGGTGGCTGAACGCGTATCGACACCGAAGTTAATTGCTTTCTCTCTGCACCTAGTAATGTTTTTGATTGATTGCTTCACTTCATGTTCACCCTGTATACTTTGTATCTCTTTAGATTCTCCCCAGTCGATTATTGCTTACCACCCGCCACCAACACCCAGAAAACGCCTGACAATTTCTGATGCCAACTTGTATCGAAAGGAACAATTCTAGGTCTGGATAAAAGTTCCTCTAAACGTAGGTTAATTGTTAAGGGGTTACCCCAATAGATCGATCCTCATATAGAATAATAAATATAAGTTTGTTACATTCCACTGGTTCATCGCTGTGTGGGTATGTGTTACCCAGGTAGTTTCGCTAATAATCATTCCTGTGTGGGGATTTACAAAGTGTAGCTCTGATGTGGCTCAAAGCCGAAAGTATGGGGCACTCAGTGTGGATCGATTTCACTATTCAGTTGTTATTTGTCCAGCAAGACAATCTTGATAGGCATTACACAACGTCTAAGTGTCCAAATGACTTTCTGAGCGTATCTTAGATGTGGCACAAGGCCGAATTTGTAGAGCACTCAGTGAGGATTGAACTCACTATTAGTTTGTAATTGGTCTAGAGAGAAAGGTTTGTTATCCATTACATCACGAAAAAAACCTCCCATAATCTATATGACGATTTTGTACGGAGCACCCAATGAGGATCGAACTCACTATTCAGTTTTAACTGATCTATCGAGAAAGGTTTGCTAAACATTGCACCACGTCGAAGCTCCCATAATCTATATGGCGATTTTGTACGGGGCACCCAGTGAGGATCGATCTCACTATTCAGTTGTAATTGATCTATTGAGAAAAGGTTTGCTAACCATTATACCACGACAAACCTCTCATAATCTATATGGCGATATTTTACGGGGCACCCAGTGAGGATCGAACTCACTATTCAGTTGTAATTGATGTATCGAGAAAAGGTTTGCTAAACGTTATACCACGACAAACCTCCCATAACCTATATGGCGATTTTGTACGGGACACCCAGTGAGGATCGAACTCATTATTCAGTTGTAATTGATGTATCGAGAAAAGTTTGCAAACCACGTCAAAGATATAGTTTTATATGGTGATTTTTTCCGGAGCAAACAGTGAGGACAGAATCACTATGCATAATTGATTTAGCGAAAGAAGCTGTCTGATTCTTACATAATGTCGAAGCGCCCACAATCATTCCTATATGATGATTTTTTTAAGCGTAGTGTAGATGTGGCAGAACATAAAATATGTGTCAATAAGTCAGGATGGAAATCACTATTCAGTTATAAATGATCTAGCGAGACATGCTTGCTAACAAGTACACTGGTCGAAGCTCCCACAATTATTTCTATATGAGATCCATTCATACAACATTTTCCCCGACATCTTGCTTTATTCTAGAGTCTTGAGTCAGCAACCTTTTAGAAAGATCGGGTCAGAATACTACACAGTGTCTCAGAGGAGAGTGATTTTATCAGATGTACGATAATAAATTGTCTCGACATCTGACCACTCCGTTCAGAAGTTTACCTTGGTCTGAAGGTTTACATAAAAACAACGAAGTTAATGTTATATCATTTAAACAAGATTCCTTCGTTTTACTGCAGGACTAAGAGGATAACGACTAACACAATCAACGTAAAATGCAAATTCCTTACTACTTTTAATTTGGCGGGCCGGATAAATATCCTTAGCGGGCCGGGTGTGGCCTGCTTACCGAGGGTTTCCAAGCCCTCTACTAGACTTACATTTTCCTCAATGCCAAAAGCTTAACAGGGCGGGGTTTGTTGCAAAAACTTAATGTTTAATGAAAAAGAACTGCAGATTCATATCACTGTTTAGTCGTTGTTCCTACGATTTTGTCCCTAGGTTGTACAAGTCTAACGAAATAAATGCGTAAAAATCGATGCCATCAATTAAAATAACTTGGATTTAAAACCACTTAAACAGAAAGAAGTATAAAGACAATGGTAATGGCGATATATTTATGCTAGATTTTCCTCATGCAATGCTCGAGAGGCACTCAATGTAGTGGTTTCCAATTAAAATAGTAAGGATGAATGAGTTGTGATATATGGATAGAATAGGTTAAAAGAAAGGAAAATGATAAAAATCAATGACAGTTGACTGTTTCAGGAAAGCATCCACGTGGTAGTCTGTTCAACAAGGGGACTGCTCTTCGGAAGATATGGATCTGTGTTTTTTCTTTAATTTGGAATACGGGCAAATTAAAACGATTCGATTCCCTTAAAGTAGCGCATAGCTACAGTCTACAAGCAGGTAATTATGGTTAAGATGAACTCATTCAACAGTTATCAGGTATCTCTGTTTCGAAAAAGATAGTAATTTTGTTCGATGAACATAGTAAGGAGGTTGCTCTAGGGATTCTCAGGTGTGCCGCAAAATATTGTCAAACATCTTTTACACAATAAAAAAAAACTGCACTAATAGTTAAATAGATATATTGAAATAAATTAAGTTCGTATTCATGTGTGTATTTGCTTAATCTATGATTTTATTCGAAATTATCCTTTAAAAAATTTGCTAAGTCTGCTGTGATATTTTCATTTGCTCCTAGTCGTGCTGTTGTTTAAATAGTTTGAGAAACATTGACCTATCTCTTATTTATGTGAATTAGGCTCCCGGAATCTAAATAAAACAACAAAAAAAAAGAAGTGAGAAAGACCACGCTCAAATGAAGAAGAAATGAGGGTTTGCTTATCGCACATTCGACTAAACATTGAAGAAATCACGAAAATTCATCAGATATACAAAAAGAGAAACGGGCGTAAGGCAAGGATGTGTCTTCTCACCGGACATATTCAACCAATTACAGCAAGGCAATTCTGAGAGAACTGGAAAGCCTACCAGGATTCATAATTGGCGGTCACAATCTTTACAACACGAGATAAGAAAATGATACAGCCGATAGCAGACAGGGAAAGGAAACGTCAAATCTTTCTAACGAAGGAGAGAAAGTAGGGACTAAGCATAAACAAAAAGAAGACAGAATGCATGGTCATCAATAAAAAGATGAGACGGAGATACGATTAATAGGTCGTTGACATTAAAATCAAGCAGTTGAGAAAATTTAAATATCTGGAAAGGGTTCTAACAGAGGCCGGATAGTCCGAGGTAGAGAGCCGAAGACGTATTGGGATGGCCAAAGACGCATGCCAAAAGCTAGGCAGAATATTATGAGACAGAAGTGTTTCGTTAGTAACAAAGAGAGCTGAACTGCTACGTGATATCTGGCCTCCTTTACGGCAGCAAAAGTTGGATGGTCTCCTCAAAGATGCACAAGAAATTCGATGCAGCGGATGTATGTTTCTATAGAAGGGTGCTGAGGATACCATGGACCGAACATGTAAGCCACTGCGAAATTTTGAAGAAGATGCAAACAACAAGGAAACTCGTATTTAACATCTCGTAGAGCCAGCAGAAACATCTGGGACATGTAATGAGAAAGGAGTGCTTGGAAAATCTGATACACATAGGGCGAATAGAGAAAAATACGGACATGGGAAAGCAACATGTTACATACTTAACGGGCTTCAGCAAGTAGGATGGCATAACAGGGTCTGGAGGAAATAACAAAAATCCAAAGCTTATTGAAAGCTACAAGGATCAGGAAAAAGTGTAGAACCATGATCGCCTTCGTCTAGAAAGGACACAGCACATACCAGAAGAAAGAAGATATGACACGGGTATCCCAAGCGTTCATAATGAGTGCAATGTTGATTTTCTAAAAAAACATGAAAAACAAACCTGTCCTATTACACGGGTGCAGATCTAAAAGCTCTTTGCAAAAGTATATATTTGCTGGAAGCGTTAATTTCGTTTATTGCGATTAAGTATACTATTAAAAGTTTTCTTTAAGCACAATTTATATCGTTTGATTACGTCAGTCGATTTAATGTCGTTTGATGCGTGTTAATTAAGAAAACTAAATAAATAAATAATAAAGACATACATAAATGAGCTTTAATTATTGTAAATAAGTTTTAATTGGAAAATAATCCCCTATTTGCGTTTCTTTAATTACTTGATAAATCAAATTAACGTTTCAAGGAAAGATAAATTTTGCTGACAATTTTTCAGATTTATTCGTCTGACATACATAGATGTATTTCAGTTATTATTATTATTTTTATATATCTTTTTTAAAAATTATATTTTTATATTAACTTTACGTAACAATGTATTCGTCATTTTCATGCCGACTTTGTGTTGCTGTTACAGATCCGGGGTAAGGGTCTTGTAATCCTACCTCGAAATAATGATATGGACGCTATCTCAATTACCAGAAGTAGTATCCATTGATTGTAAGCTAATTAGGTAGACTAATGGATCATGAGCAATAGAGGCCAACAATTCAACAAGAAAATAAAAATAAATAAAATGTGTCTATTTTAATATATATTCTGTTTATACGTTATTTTTATAGATACAATTATTACAAACTATGTGTTCTATGATTTAGTCAGTTTATTTCAGACTACAACAATGTATCTATCAGGTCATCCCATAAGTTCTGTCAGAATTTTAACGTTTTGTTAAAATGAATGAAGTTTAAAGAGTATTTTATAATGTCCAATGCAGCTAAACATTATATAGCGTCAGTGTAAAAGAGCTGAAGACTTAAACCAAAACATGTCCTACTGGACTGGACAACCAAATTCATGTTAGAGCACATATAAATCTAGACACTTGGGCGAACTCATTTTCAAAGCTGCTCATTTTTATATATATATATATATATATATATATATATATATATATCATCCATATATATATATGATGTCCGAATTTAAACTTTTTGTTAAAATGAAGTGAACATTATTTTTTTTATGTTTAGATGCATTTAAACTGATCAAATTTTATTTCAGAGAATAATAAAATTAAATTTTGTTTGATTAAAACCCTGCTAACATGGACGTACCCAAGAATCATTTGAGGCACATAATGCTTTATGTGTTCAAGAAAGGAAACTCAGCAGCCGAAGCGGCTAGAAACATTCACTCAGTTTATGGAGAGAAATGTGTGAATGAAAGAACTTGCAGAAGATGGTTTGCAAAATTCAGAGGTGGAGATTTCACCCTTTAAGATGAAGATCGAACCGGATGTCCATTTGAGTTTGATGAATAGCTTCATGAAGCAGCCTTTGAAGAAAATCCTGTTTATCAGTTGGGGAATTGGCAGTGGTTCTCAGTTCAAACCATACAACTGTTCATCGTCATCTTCAACAACTTGGAAAAGTTCCTAAACTTGGAAAATGGGTGCCTCATGAATTGTCTGAAAACAACCTCACATCCCGAGTTGAAATCTGCTCTTCTCTCTATTCTCGCCAACTTGTTTCACCTTTTTAGGATAGACTTGTGACTGGCGACAAAAAATGGATCTTTTATCGAAATGTTAAGCGTCGTAGACAGTGGCTTGATAAAGGGGAAGGACCCCAGCCACAGCCGAGAAGAGAACTTCATGGGCAAAAGGTTCTTCTTTCAATCTGGTGGGATCTCCAAGGAATAATCCATTTTGAGTACTTACCACCTAATGCAACAATTAATGCTCAAATATACTGTCAGCAATTAGAGCGTTTGAACCAAGTTTTGAGGAAAAAAGACCTGCTCTAGTGAATCAAAAAAAGGTGATGTTTAATCAGGATAATGCGCGACCCCGCACAGCAAGAATCATGTCACAACAGATCGAAGAAGTTGGTTGGGAGAAAATTCGTCATCCAACTTATTCTCCCGATCTTGCTCCTTTAGACTACCATTTGTTTCGTAGCTTATAGAATCATTTGGAAGAAACAGCTTTTGTAACACAGGAAGAGATTAAAACTGACATTTTTGAGTTCTTCGAATCAAAGCCAAAAGAATTTTACAGTAATGGAATTAGTAAGCTTGTTAATAGATGGAAGGAAGTCATGGATAATTAGGGAAAATACATTGTTGATTGAATCTGTAATAAAATTTGGTCACTTGTTTTCTTTATTCAAAATTCGGACAGAACTTATGGGATGACCTGATATATACAAATTAGAGACATGTCAAATTTGATGTTTCCATCTATACATATAAATGCAAATTTCAGTGTTTCACACTTTTTAAGTCCCTATTCCAAGAGGTCGTATCCCAAAATGCCATAGCATTTTGGAATCAGGTCGACTCCGTGAGCAAAATAAAAAAATTCCAGAACGGATACGGGATCGAATCCTGAAATTTTGGATTCTCAAGTTTTCATAACTGTGATTATTTTCGATGATTTTTTTTTTTTTGAGGTGTTTTGCAAAGAATTTTTTGTACGATAAAAATTTTAATAACTTGGAAATAAATTTGGGAGTAATCGGAATTAATTGCAAAATCCAGGGAAAACCACCCATGAAATAAAAATAATTGTAAGTAAAGTAAAGACCTACGTACATCTAAATGTCTTTAAGTGGCTGCAGAAGAATTATCGTTGAACTTTTAAAAGGTAAACTTAAATATTAATGTAATAATTAAATGCAGCGATCGATTTTGAGTTCTTCTGTATTTTATTCTTGCCGATTGCATACGGCAGCAGTAAGCCTCCCAGAAATTAAAAAGAGACAAGCCTGCAGCGAGAAAAGAATGTCCAGTACGAATGAAAAATGACATCAAACGGCAGCCAAGAGAGCCTCCATTTGGAAGAATATGCAAAGACTTAGGGACTCTCAAACTCCTGAAGAAGCCGAAGGGCCAATCAAAAGCCCCCTGCATGTGCTAGCTTAAATGCCACCCGATAGGGCGGCTTTTAATCTTGTATTAAATAAATCAACAAATTGCTTTGTGGCAATTTTTAACATAAACTTGAGATTTTCAGGTTACCAGTTAAACCATATAACACACATCAACATTATGGATTAAAAATATTGGATAGCGTTTCTTTGAGACTTAGCATGAGCAAAACAAATTCGCTGATTTGGACGAAAAAAAATGCTCAGAATGACGTAAAAATCTGCCAAAATGTTCTACACCTTAATAGTTAGTTATGCTACGTTTAATAATGTAACGTATATAAATGTAAGTAAAAAAAGCAAATATTGATAATATAACGAGGGTCATGAAAGAAAACTTGTGAAACCCCTCCCCACCCCCGATCAGGTTTTCTCCGATCTTATTACAACGATTTGTGATCCCCGGTGTAAATTTAATCCTTGTTTAATCTACGGGGATAGGCAGTCTTCGTTCCTGTATGTCTAGCGATATATCATCTAGTTCTTATTTTAGTACTTTTCAGTTATTGCCCGCCGCTTTTCCACCGAGTTCAAGCACGAACTGCCCGACGCAGGGTTTGAACTCACAACTGCAACGTCATCAAATTCACGAATCAACGATTTAATCTACTAAACAAATTTCCTGGCTGAATTACGTATTTTTCGTTTCATTCTACTTATGTTTATTCAGGAAAATTCAATACGTGCTTCTTTTCAGAATCATTTATCATTCTCAGAAAAAAATAATAATAATAATAATTCACGATTCCTTCTAATGTTTTTCGGGAAGATGGTTTTATTTTTTCTTCATTAAGTGAATTCTTTGAAGATAGAAACAAAAAGTAATTCAGATACAGTATCTGAGGATATACGGCAAATGTCTTGCTTTATCCTGATCTAAATCAGTTGTTCTCGATCGTTTTTTTTATATATATATATATTTGGGCCGCATTTTCGGAATTAAAATTTCCTCGTGCCTCACAAGATTTTATGTGATAAAAAGCACATTTAAAAATTAAACAAACATCACAGAGAGAGAGAGAGTGGGGGGGGGCTTAAAGGGAGATAACCGCGGATTCATAGTTAGAACATTATCATTGATAACTCTCTCCTTCAATTTACGGAGCCCAATTATACTTAATACTTGATATAATGCAAACATATCAACGATAAAATCGGTCAATAATTATTTATATCTATATATACTGGGACTTTGGCGTGCAATTACAACTAATCCATAATAATATTTTAAGTTTTTACATCACATTTATTTTTAGTATATGAAACTGTTTCTAAATATTTGATTGACTTTAACTCAGTCCTTCTCACCTGATATCCTTTTCCATCGCACCGATGAGGTGCAGCGCATCGTTTGGGAACCTCTGTCTCGAAAAAAAATTATCTTAACTAATTGCATACGCTTTTCATCGACTACTGCCTTTTAATTTGAAACAGTACTTGTTCAAATCAATCAGTTGCTTCTTCTTAGGGAACGTTTAGAAGTAGAATTACGTTCAGTTCCGAAATAAATAAAAAAATATCACCATTTTTTTTCGGATGAAGACCATTTAACTAACACATATCAATCTGCGCATAATAGGATAAACGTAAGCCAAATATGTAAACTTTTTTCCAACATCTAAATGTGACATATAGGAAGATATGTAACTACCCGACGCCGAGGCTCTAGCGCGACACTGGACTTATGAATGTATGTTTTTCGCCAGGTGTATAAATAATGGTGTCAGGCTACTGACTGCAGTGATTATTGAGTGACGATTGAATGGAACTATCCAGTCGAATTAGTGTGAATTATTGTACGTCGATGATTTGAGCTTTGATTAAGGATTTTCCGGACGTTACGCCGAGCCGTGTTACTAACAAGATATTCACTGAAATGCTTAAATATTTTTGTTCACTTATATTTCTTTGTTAAGTTTTTATTTGCGGTTGGAATTAAATACTATTTTATCTTAACATTAAAGTCTTGAGTTATACTTTATTTTTAACGGCCACCTTAAGTCACAAAAATGTTTTAATCCATTGTTTATATATCTATTTGTTTATTTTTCTTTAATTAATAGACATCAATCGACACGTTAAATCAACTATCAAAATAAAACAATATAAAGCCTATGTAAATAAAATAGCCATTTTTACTTATATTAATTTATTCATTTTACGAAAATAAAACTCATCAAGCAACACTTCTAAATACGAATATAGCAATTAATTTATTCATTTTACGAAAATAAAACTCATCAAGCAACACTTCTAAATACGAATATAGCAATTAATTTATTCATTTTACGAAAGTAAAACTTATCAAGTAATACTTCTAAATACGAATATAGTAATTAATTTATTCATTTTGCGAAAATAAAACTCATCAAGCAACACTTCTAAATACGAATATAGCAATGAATTTATTCATTTTACGAAAATAAAACTCATCAAGCAAATACTTCTAAATACGAATATAGCAATTATCTTATTCGTTTTACGAAAATAAAACTCATCAAGCAACACTTCTAAATACGAATATAGCAAAACAGTGAATTTTTTTAAAGTAGTAGATGTCTATTTACTAATTTATTATTTTCTATTTACTTTAAAACGAGAATTTTTTCGAAACCTTTAAAATCGTTTTATATCATTTTGCTTTAAAATTGTTTTTTACAGGACACCCTTAATTTGAGTAGACGCCCCATTCATTTAAAAAAATTTTTTCGTCTACAGGCTTGATTATACGAGTAATAAAAAGATTTCGATATTTTTTAATTGTTTTTTTATTTTTATTTGAATAACACTTTTCCAGTATTCAGGCCGGTAGACGAAATTAAATATGACGTTTAAAACAAACGTAGTGGCTATTAACTAAATGTAACATTTAATGCAAAACCCTATAAAATGATTTTCATCGTTTGGAAAACGATTTTCGCTGATTTAATAACGATTACAGATCAATCAAAAATGAACGTTTTGTGCAAACCTAATTAAATTAATTAAATTAAAATTATTAATCATTTAGCTTATTTGAAGATTAAATGGTCAGTGGGAGTATGAAATATATGTTCAGTTTCGTATGCTGATCTAAACCAAAAAAAAATTTAGGAATTGATTTTTAAATTATTAATCCGACTTATTTTTTAAAACCGACATATTCATATTAACCTAAACAAAAAAAACAAAAAAATTAGGAATTGGTTTTTCAATTATTAAACCGACATATTTTTTATTAACTTAAACAAAAAAGTTTTTAGGAATTGATTTTTCAATTATTAAACTGACATATTCTATTTAAACCGACATATTTTTTTTTGAACCAACATATTTTTTATTAACCTAGACAAAAAAAAATTGAGGAATTGATTTTTCAATTATTAAACCGACATATTTTTATTAACTTAAAATTTTTTTTTTTTAGAAATTGATTTTTCAATTATTAAACTGACATATTTTTTATTAACCTAAACAAAAAAAAATAGAAATTTATTTTTCAATTATTAAACTTACATATTTTTTATTAACCTAAACAAAAAAAAGAAAAAATAGAAATTGATTTTTCAATTATTAAACTGACATATTTTTATTAACCTAAACAAAAAAAAATAGAAATTGATTTTTCAATTGTTAAACTTACATATTTTTTATTAACCTAAACAAAAAAAAGAAAAAATAGAAATTGATTTTTCAATTATTAAAATTACATATTTTTTATTAACCTAAAAAAAAAAAATAGAAAATGATTTTTCAATTATTAAACTGACATATTTTTTTATTAACCTAAACAAAAAAAAGAAAAAATAGAAATTGATTTTTCAATTATTAAACTGACATATTTTTTATTAACCTAAACAAAAAAAAAAATTGAAATTGATTTTTCAATTATTAAAACGACATATTTTTATTAACCTAAACAAAAAAAATTTTAGGAATTGATTTTTCAATTATTAACCCAGAATTTTTTTTTTTTCAAACCGACATATGTTTTATTAACCTAAACAAAACAATTTTTGGGAATTGATTTTTCAATTATCAAACCCGCATATTTTTTAAACCGACATATATTTTATTAACTTAAACAAAAAAAAAAAAAATTGAAAATTTACTTTTCAATTATTAAACTGACACTTTTTTTAGACGTTATTTTTAACACTTTGAGCCTCGACCACCGTTTACCGCTAGTAGAAAAAAACAGAGTTAATGCCCAGCCACCACTTGAACAATGGGTAAACACTTGCGTCATGTTTTGCTATATCTTGTGCATCAAGAGTGGCAACACCTGCCGGGTAGACTGGCGCACAAAGAAAGAATTCTGGCGATAAAGTGAAGGCATGTAATCATACACACTTCCTGATAAGTATAATGCTTATATTTTTGTATGTATTTTATATATACCATGGAACATTACCATTAATTTTGTCTCAGGAGGTCAGGCTGAAGGTTTAAGACTATTCAGGAATTCAGGGCTCATGGAAACGACGTAATGCTGAGACATCAGTAGAAAAAGAGGAAGAGAGAGACTATACATTTTTATAGACTTAAATAGCGCCACCCAATGGGCGTTTTTAGTGGAAGCGATTGTATACCAAGAAGTGAGGAGGTGTTCACGGTCACTTTCTAGCAACACTGGAGGTTTTATTGACCACCTTCAATAAAACAATAGAAAAAAAGGAATATAACAACGTATATTGTTGATAAAAGTTTAGTTATTCGCATTCCTTAAACAAATTCCAATTACTTATTACCAAAATGTCCAATTTGTCGATTTACGAAGGCGAACGTTTAAGCATATAATTTATCTAGAAAGCCGGAGCCGAAACGTTGTGATAAATATGACAACAAAGATGAGGACAATAGTCCGAATAATGTAAATAGTGTACATTATACCTCATCTCAGAAATATAGACAGATACAGAAAGGCCGAAACGTTATAATAAATATGACAACAAAGGTGAGGACAATAGTCCGAATAATGTAAATAGTGTACATAATATCTCATCTCTGAAATATAGACAGATACTGAAAGGCCGAAACGTTGTAATAAATATGGCGACAAAGATGAGGATAATAGTCCGAATAATGTAAATAGTGTACATAAGATCTCATCTCAGAAATATAGACAGATACTGAAAGGCCGAAACGTTGTAATAAATATGGCGACAAAGATGAGGACAATAGTCCGAATAATGAAAATAGTGTACATAATACCTCATCTCAGAAATATAGACAGATACTGATAGGCCAAAACGTTTAAGCATATCATTTACTTCATTTATTTATGGGTCGAAGGAATGTTATTCAAGATGTGACGTAAGAAGTCAGGGTAAAAATATTGAATGTTGTTTCATAGCGAAACGATTCTTGTTTAACCATTTGAGCCCTGACCACCGCTTACCGGTGGTAGAGAAAAAAGACTTAATGATCAGCCACCGGGTGAACAATAGGTAAACACTTGCGTCGTGCTATTCTTGGGTATCATGAGCGACAAAACCTGTTGGGTAGACTGGCGCACAAAGAAAGAATTCTGGCGATAAATGCATGTAATCATACTCTCTCCCTGATAAGTAGAAGGCTTATATTTTTTTTAACTATTTTTATATCTGCCGTAAAACATTGCATACCAATTATTTGCGAATTTTGACTCAGGAGCTCAGAAAGAAGGATTAAAATTTTCGTGGAATGCAAGGCGCAAAGGGTTAATAGATACTCGTATTTAAGTAGACAGACTCATATACTTATTTATAAAACTGTATGTTTATTTACTTCCATCAACATATTTCGAGAATCGGGCAAGATACGTCTTCAAAAGCACTATTCGGGCTTTGTGGGACCAGATGGCCCCACGTGGTGTTGAGTTTTCTGTCTAATGACTATCTTCCCAAGGGGATCGCAGGTTCGAATCTTGCCGGAGGGCACATCCTTTTTGACAAGATTTCTCGAATATTCATGTCGGCAGAGGGAAATAAATATATATATATATATATTATTTGATAAATAAATAAAAAACAGAACATCTCCTCAAACATGAGAATCCATTAAAAATAACGTTTAAACAAATAAATTACATATGTCTGATTAATAAATGAAAAATACATTCGTAAAAAATTGTCTTTGTTTAAATTAGAATAAAAAACAGAACAGCAATATATATTTTGAAAATCGGGAAAGATCTGTCTGTATCTCTGAGATCTGTTATTATGATTATTCGGAGTTTTATCCTCATCTCTCTCTCTCTCTCTCTCTTTATATATTTATTTATATATATATATATATATATATATATATATATATATATATATATATATATATATATACGTATATATAAATGATAAATTAAGTAATTCATCGAGGCTGAAAGAAACCTCAACCTTACTTAATTATAATTATCAAATCCTCCTAATAATTTCTATTATTTGTATATCATTGCTCCAACCGGCTTCTAATGCTCAAGTGTGAGCGGCTTGGTGATAGTAGTCGTGGCTCCTGGGGGCACAGTCCTATGGTTAGAGAGAATCTCAGTTGAGTTCCACCACGGAATATGTAAGCGAGCGGCGCTATATTGAGTCTGATTTGCAACCTCTTCGTCACCGAGGCCTGCTGGAACAATTGGTATGACGTTTGCTTGATAACCTCCACGTCCAGTGCTCCCTGCATTCTGTTGAGGTTTCTTTCAGACTCGATGAATTACGGAATTATATATATATATATATATATATATATATATATATATATATATATATATATATATATATTGACCACTGTCCCACGCAGCCAGATGTGGCACAAGGTCGAGTTTAAAGTGGGGTATTCGAGCCTGTATCCATTCTTATGTATATATATTGTTGAAACTTGAATAATGCATGGAATAATAATGCAACACAAAATGTACTTAGAACAAAATGTATTGAAACAAGAAAATGTACACAATATTTACATATAGTTTTTGTATATTCCTGGTAAGAACGTTCCTGGAAAATGTGTTGACTTAGTCGCAGTTGGGCAGAGTCTCTGGATTGAATCTCTTAATTCCTCCCTCTCTTCCCGGTACCGACCATATTTATATGGTCGGTACTCCACTATGCAAATTAGGTGGATCCTACCACAACATATATGGAGTTTTCATTTATTAATCCGACATATTTTAAATTATTCCTTAAACGTTTTTTTTTAAATGGCGAACACTAGTAGAGGCTGTCTTTTTCTTTATTTATTAAACAGTATATTTATTTGCTTCCACCTACCGGCCTGAATAATCACAAATTTTGTTAGAAAAATATGCCTGGCGATGCATATGTGTACAAAATCACTATTCAGACCTTGTTTGATCAGAAGCTTCTTCTTAGCCGAGTGCTCGATTCATGGTTTCCCCTAGGTGACGCAAGTTCTAATTCTGTCAGAGATCGCATATATTTCTAAGAAGATTTCTTGAATATTCAACATGAATATAATTGCTTTTTTCCAGTTTTTTAGGTAAGACATTTTTCCATCTTAAGACAATTTGTCGTAAGAATCACTGAAAAACCGTTTGAGTTATTCGACTAGAAAGAGAAAAGGTTAAAATCATTTTGTTTCAGCGCCACTATGTCTTCTCGACTGAGCAATGGTGACGGGAAAAAGATCATTCAAACCTTCAGTAATGATACCAACATTCATAATCTGGCTACCATCTTCAAAGTCCATTCAACAACCAATAATAAATTTACAAAATAACATCAGAGGAGAAAACTGGATCAAGAGGTCACAACAGCAGGGAGGATCATTATTTCAACTTAGAGGTAAATCCCATAGTGTTGTAAGAAATTCTGAGAATTCCAGTAAGATATCTTTAATCATTTCTAAGATACAACGGTGCAAAACTTAATCTAAGAATTGGACTATTTTACTGTTAATATGTAAAAGGCTCCGTCACTAATATTCCATGGTTATAATATATTACATAGGAATCGTGATCACGATGCAATTCATCAGACCTCCAAAATTCAAAAAGAAATCGAAAAATTGATTTTTTTGAATTTGTAGCTCTGATAAATTGAATCGTGATTACGATTCCATTCTAATAAATTATAACCACGGGATATTAGTGTTTGAGATTTTAATGTTATATTCTTACTCCGTCCTAGACATTGAGTTCTACCTATAATTCTATATATATTTAATATATATATATATATATATATATATATATATATATCGACTCTCCGTCCGTCGAATTCGACGTATGATGGCCAAGCAGATCAATTCCTAGCAAACCGAAAACAGCACGTGATTTTGATTAAAGTGGTGAAGGCTTCGTGCAGGACCATCCACACTTTTGAAGGGGCCGTTTACAGAGACCTAGTGCACTACGTGCCACAAGGTCCCCAAACGGCCCCTCTGCAGGTTTTAAATTCAGAGTTTTCCTTCTCCTAGACCAGTTGCCATCCAAGGCTATAGAACTCTATCTGTCCTTATATTTACCCATAGCTGGAGGGAGAAGAAGAGGATTCACCACACCTTTCCCAAGGGTATTAGCACGTAATATATATATATATATATATATATATATATATATATATCAATTCTTCTAAGGGTTGGGACATTTTATTCTGGTTTGTAAGGGAAATTGAACATAAATTGTCCAATGTTGTTCGCACACTTTCGGCCTTCATCAGTTATTGTTTTCTCTAATTTCATGTCCTTGTGTCCGTATATAATGATTGTTTTTTTTTTCTATCGTCGTTTTTTGCATCGTTGGGCGTCATATCAGTTTTTCATTTGATAGTATCATACCTTTTTTGTCTTTTATTCTACGCAATGCAATAAAACCACAAGATTGCTTGATAGATTTACTTGCAGTCAGTCTCGATAAAGAAAAATATATAAAAATAAAATATATAAACAAAAAATAAAAAATAATTAAAATAAAATATGACATTTGCGATTTCCTTTAAAAACATTATCTCTTTCTTTCTTTTTTTTCTTTCTGTCTTTCAATCCCTTTCCTCTGTATACTACTCTCTCCAACTCAATCCTCAAATGAAAATAGGAAGAAAAGATTAAACGCAACCAAAAAATGCCGGAATTAAATTATATCTATAAAAACAACTTATAAAAAGGAAATATATTCGTGCTCTCAGCGAGGGATTATATATTTATATATATATATATATATATATATATATATATATATATGCAGTGATTGTAGGTGCAGAGATAGCAACAAAATTAGTCTGGCTCTACAAGAAGAGGTGGAATAGAACGGCTATGGCAATTTATCTGAACGTTTGAGTTATGTCAGGCCATTTACATTGTTCTGTTTGATATTGTTCGTGGTGCAGTCGGGAAAATTTGAAATTCTATATTTTTTTTGTTTTTTGTACCAAGAATCCCATTTTTGGCAGACATCAAAAATGATGTGAAAAGATACATACACTTCTTTTAATAAGCACCTCCATCGTCAGCTGTCAGCCATGAGGTCCCAAGTTGCTTAGTCGGTTGCTTGATGTATAGTTATTTCTGTTTATTTTCTTATACTCTAGTCATACCTTACTTGTAGCACATAAGACTGTCAAGGCTTCTTCGAATAGGTCATATTTTTTACTGACCAGACTGCCACAAAGTAAGAGGTCAAGGTGAAGATAAAATTATGCTGCCAATTTGTCTCTATTAACAACACTTATAACAAGGCATAATTTTATGTTCTCTGTATCAGCAGTTCCTGAGACATAAAACTTCTTTACTTTGTTGTGGGGTCTGCAAAATATACAGATAATACGTGGCCATCTTGAAATCTCCACAAGTGAGAGCAAGGTTTGGGAGCAACATATGGGTCGATCGGAAGTATTCTGAAATACGTATCCGTCTGTCACCTCTCTTTTTCTATCTCACCCTGCAGGCTGGTTTATTTGTCAAATTCAATTTGACATACCAATTACTGGTCTGAAAATTGTAGCTCTTTGGTCAGTATTTCATCCACTAAGAGACATATATAGAGAGTAGTTCTTTGTCTCGTGTTAATTTTTTTTATGTTATTTACTGTTTCACTACTATAAACATTACTACTGATATATGCCAATTAATATATATATATATATATACATTTATAAATATATATATATATATATATATATATATATATATAAAATATATATATAATGTGTGTGTTCGTGTATATATATATATATATATATATATATATATATATATATATATATATATACTAGTGGATAATAAGGTCAACATCGAACGGTGACAGTCTGTTTTATGCGTGAACGCAGATTTCAGGCCATGTGTGTTGACCCGACTCTTTATATATGCTAATCAATGATGCATTATGTGTAGCAGGCTTATCTTGCTGGTTATTGGATAGGCGCTATATTTCAAATTATTCTAGAGTCGATGTTGGAGAAAGAAATATAGAAACGAATATGGTTATTTGTAGGTATCGTATAGTATTCTTTGTTATTTTTCACTCATTTTGTCTTTTTTTTTTAAATCATTTCACCCAAGCAAGTCAATAAAGCACCTAATACGCAAAAAGTCAGTGAATGTTAGAGAGAATAATAAAAAAAGAATTAAGATAGACAGTAGTTAACGATTGACGTTACATTTGCGGAGACCAAAGTTGACTGGGTAGCTAACTGGGAGTTCTATAAGTTTTACGTACAACAGAAGAAGCTCTTAACACAGAACTTGCGGTTGCATCTATCTAGCCATCTCAAGTATAAAATGATGAGAACTTGCCGCCAATCTAGTACTGCGCTTACATATATAAAGATTAGGTACCACAGAGGAAACTTCTTCTGAACCGTTGCCATATAAGGATTTATAGGAAAATGCACAAGGAATTTTGGTTACAGCGGTAGGAAAGTGACTGAAGAGGAAATAACATGACAAGACCAGTAATATAGCAGGTTCTTCTTTGTATTTTATCAAGAATCTCTAAATATATAGCAGGAGCTCATGACCAGATCTGGCAGCAATATTCAAAGCAAGGAGAAATGGTAAATTTATAAATATAAATTGTTCAGTACGACACAGTGAACCATATTTCCTAGCAATAGATTCTGCAGTTGATTTAATATACTCTTTGAACTTCATGTCAGTGGAAGACATTTGTACGACTAGGCACAATGAGTCTCTCTCCCGTAGGTTAACATCAGGCATGCTGATGGAAGACAAAAAGGGTTCCTTCAGAGGAATAAAAGAGAGCCGTTTTGTTTTTGAGTCGTTAAAAATAACAAGCCATTCATTGCCCTAGTTAACAACATATTTTGAAGATAATCTGCCAATTCAACTTTTTGAACCGATCAAACTTACCATTAAGACACGTGTAAGAAGATATGATTATAGCGGTTGCTATGTTTTTTCACACCCAGATACACTCCAAGTCATTTTACTCGTCTGCGATTGGCTAATAAATTACTACTACCTTTGTATATCACAATTTAGCCATCGCAGTCGTCCCTTTGAATCTTTTGGTTCTGAGAATACTTACCTATTCTGTTTAGTACGTGTGTAGTGATTGGTTAATTTTTAACCAATCACATATTTTTAATGTATGATCAAGTTGTCCCGCGGATCCCTGGGAGCCTAACTTTTTTCCTTAAATAGGGAAATGTTTCGCAAGTCGCCAGTAAGATCGATGAAGATCCACTAAGATCGAGTAAGGTCCCAGCCGCCAACACAAATCCACGATCTTGCTCATCACACTCTAACGCAGACACAGACACAGAATTTCGTAACTACAAACTTACATTTTTTCTCTGTAATTTTCGTGAAGTAAAATCAACCAGAACTTTGTTGATTCAAACCAGTTTATTTCGCAACACATACCAAGCAAATTTATTCTTCGTGTTATTCATTCTTCACGTGAAAACTTTGCTCTAACAATTATTTCGGAATATTTAT
>CAHIKZ030004817.1:1755000-1867500 GCA_903632075.3 Acanthosepion pharaonis | reverse complement strand
AAAGGTATCTCTGAACACAGAAGGGATCTTACACGCAACAATTTATTGAACGCATTAGTCATACATAGGAATAAATTCAACTACAACTTTGATCTAAAGAATGCCACACTTATTAAAAGAGAAAGTAATAATTACTTAGAGAGTGCCGTTACCGATTCTTATCAAAACATAAATGTGTGCCCCAGATTTTTCGAATATTTCCAATCCTGAAAGATTTCTACATTTACATGATTACAAAAATGTAAAAGAAACGATTTAACTGAAATATCAAACTCAAACAATGTTCTTAAAGATCCTCGTTAGATCAAGCCTTTCATACGGATGTCATTCGTGGCGATACAGTCGTTCAGAAACCATCAGTTGTATACAAACGCTTCCTATGATCAATGGTAACGGAAGACTTTAAGAAAAACCTGAGGATTTGGGCAAAAGTCATCCTTCTTTGAACATTGTCAAGTGGCGCTAAATAATCAGAAAAAAAATAAAAGCACCAAATAACAGAAACCCCAACAGTTGTGGAATACTATGAGCAGTAACAACTTAAAACACGTATAGCTCGAGTATAACATAATGATATAATCAACGTTCAACGTCACCGTTAAAAATCACATCATTACTGTAAAGAGCGATAACAGCTACTGGACTGTGTTTTCCTAGCTTGTTTTAAGAGAAATTTTTTATAAATTTCAATTGAAAACAGTGCTGACTTCTCGGTCAATGAATGCCAAATTCTCACTTGTAGAGAAACGGTTACATTAACATTACCGTTATTATTATGTTATTTTGTACTATTTGTGAATTTTATTGTTTTAAAAGTTGTTTAGAAGTTGTGATTAATTTAAGTTTAAATAGATTCTTTTCAATTACAGTTATCAGAGTTTGTATAATAACAACTTTTGATCCGTTTTGTTTGTCAGAAAAGTTCACTATTCTATTTATATATAAAATTCCGTTAGCTTGTTCGTCCATCTGTCAAACACTCTAAATATGCCATATAGCGATCGACCGAAAGCAAATTTGCGAGAGAAGTGCAAACAGTTAAGTGGGTGTAAAAAGTAAAGTTGGTTTTTACAAGCTTAGTACAATAAACGTTCATTAATTTGTGGAAAAATCAAAAATTTTATTATTTAACATACAAAATACTCCAAATATTTTAAAATGGTTTAATGATTAAAATAACAAATATTTATTTAAGAAAATGCAATATTGCTTTTAGCATGTATTGAAGTTTTATATATTCAGGAATTCAGTTTCCAGTTCGTCCTGCGTTTGCTAGAATTATCAAAAAAACAGAAGGCCAAACCCTTCAAAAAATTGGAACTTGGCTCCAGAAAGAAATATTTATGTATGGCCAGTTGTATACTATTTACATTATTCGGACTATTATCCTCATATTGCCTTCATCTTTGTCGCCATATTTATTACAATGTTTCGACCGTTGTACGCTCCGGCCTTCTTCAGGTGGTTGGAATGTCGAGCTGAACCCTTTGTGTCACTCGCTGGATTAATGGATGTCAGTTATCTCCTGTTAATTCTCCTCTCCAACTTCTCCACTGCCTTAACCGTGTATTGAACTCCTGTCACTGGATCTAACTAACACCTTTATCCACTGTGACATGTGTCCTTGAAGACAACTGTGTATGAATTTCTGGGTATTATATACCTGATGTCTTCAGCCAACAATTTTTACCAGTACTCATATTGCAATGTTTTTGCTGTTATCATTTCAGTTTTTTACCAAAGGTCATATTGCAATTTTTTTTTTCTGGCATTCCTTTTTACTGGTTCCCATATTGTATTCATTTCTATGCGGCCAAAACGTTGTAATAAATATGACAACAAAGATGAGGACAATAATCCGAATAATGTAAATAGTGTACATTTCAGAAATATAGACAGATTCTTTCATCAATTGTCGTTATACATCAGCAGATGACCTCGAGAAGCGAAAGTCAACTTTCTTATCTGAAAAAAAGACCCCGCGAGATGAGATGCTTAACAGATTCAGAGTTGATTAGAGCCTGTAGTAATTTCCCAAAAAGAGGTGGAAGGCTAATAGGTCGATATACAGAAGAAGCAGACGGTTCAAGTCGAGTTAAACAAGCGTGGCTTAAGTGAAAAACATTTGCTGAATTTTTTTACAAATTTTGTACCGAAGCATATGATTCCTATTTTGTGAGTTTTTATTTTGTTTTTCCCACCATCAGGACAAAGTAACTTTACAAAGATTCATATGAAAAGGAATAATTAACCCCTTCCCAGCAATAGACTTGTGTATATGTTTTTTTCCGATATGTCGGGGTAGATTGTTCTCGTTGCACGTGCCTCGATATCTCGGTATCAGTTACTTCCCTTTCTTCACACAACTCTCTCAATTTTTTGTTCATCACTGCTGTGGCCAGGAATTGAACTAGCAACTTTTTGGGTGATGTCACTTGATTACTTCAACCAACGTCTTTATCTGCTGATACTTACATAGATATTTAAATTGTTGTACTCGTAATTTGCATTTTCTTCTCGACGTAAGGAAATGACGTTTTCGGGTACTTTATAAAAATGCATCACAAATGCTACTCTGTGCCAAACCTGGCTTGGAGCCTTGTGCCACATGTAACCCTCATGGGGCCGGGCTGAATATTCCAACCCTGGCTTGCAAGTAGCACTAAGCTCTAGTTAGTATCTAACATGACTTCGATTCAGACGTCTCGCATTTTCTGGCCTGACTAACCTACTTCATAATAAGTCGCAAGGTATTCTGACAATTATGAATATTGTTATCACCAGATGTCTAGAAATTGTATCTATGTAGCAAAATTGGACGCCCTTTTGTGTTGGTTAGATGGTTGGTCGTGTTTAGCTGTATATCACTACCTCTATCGGTTATTTAATGCCGAAATGTCTGAAATGATATCTTATGGCTTCAACTGGAGAAAACATAAGTATTGTTGTATATAACAACGCATTGCTGTTATTTTTTTTTCTTTAAATGTACTTTTATAATTCCATAGACATGTTTTTGTGGGTTCCATATCTGGGAGCCTATCAAGTGCTACCACTACGCATCACGAACAAGACGTGATTTGGTTTGGCTTATTTTGATTTACGGCATATCAACACCTCAATGGGTTATTTAATGTAGACAAGATTTTTAGGATAGGTTTGTATGAATAATATATGTATTTCTTGTAAGAAATCAGTTTGTAGATCAGGTTTCATTGACGTATTTTTGTAAAATAAAAAAGTTTCTGTCGAATGTCAAATATATTGCTAGAATTTTTTTTCCAAAAATGTACTGTTGATTTTTTTACTAGAAAATTATTTTTATACTTTCATAGTTGTTTTTTTTTTTTTTTTTAACCCCAGTTTAGGAGTTAAATATTTGCCCATACCTGGAACCCCAACAGGTGCTAACAGCTGCACCTTTTTGGTGTGTGAGATTACTCCAATTTTGTACCAAGTTAGGTCAACCAATTAACGCAAGCTGCCGTTCGTTTCTTTATTTTGTAACATTTTACATATATAAAAAAGAACCTGGTATGTCATCTAACCGTGCCCTATTTTTCAAATTCAGGATTTTCAAAGACCTAAGAATAATATTTCTTGTAAATCAGCTCTCAACTTGGTATCTATGCTAATGACTCAAATATTTATTCTTGTCTCGATAATAAGTCTGATCTGATCGATAAAGTCAAAGGTGACCTACAGTCTGTTGTCATCTGGGGCAAAGGGTAGCTTTTTTTAATTTTAACGCCTCCAAATCAAAACTACTCTCTATTAATCATCTGAGAGACACATTTCCGTCTTCCATAAGCACTGTTGATGCTAACATCCAGGACAGTGACTTGCTGCAACTCCTCCAGCTCACATTCTCGACTGACATAAAGAGGAAATACTATATTGTATTCATTGCTTGGTCCGTTGTTAAGAATGTTTGTTTACTGTGTCGTGCTAGACAATGTTTTCCTGAAATTATCTTACATAAAATTCTGCCATTCGTCTATACCTCCAATATGGCTGCCACATATGATCCTGTGCTCCTGCTATATATTTAGACATTCTTGATAAAATCCAAAGAATCAGAAGTATTATTGCTCCTGACCTGACGTCTTAGCTTCAGCAACCTTTCCATGTCCGTAAAGTTGCCTACATGGACCTTTTCTATAAATACTTTGATGGTAATTGTTACGATGAGCTCTTCATTGTTGGGGATAGTTTTTAAATTGTTTTTTTATTCCCCCATTCACAGATAATGTATCGTACATATGTGGACTATTTAGAATTCTCATAGAGACAATGAGGTATTATGGTGAATGTAGTAAGAAAAGTAAGTAAGAATATGTTGTTTTGGTGTTAGGAATATTGTATGTTTGGGTCAGTGTTTGTGGCTAGATAAGTTTAAAGTTAAGACAGATGAAGACCGTCCTTTTCCTACCCCCATCTTTGGCCTTGTGTCACATTTTCTGTATTTGAAGCGGAAATAAGTATTTCTCTTCGTTATTGCGGCTAGTTTGTAAATTGATTTCTTATTCCTCTTCCCCCACAGACATTAATTTGTATATATGAGGACTATTTAGAATTCTCATAAAGACAATGAGGTATTATGGTGAATGTAGTAAGAAAGATATGTAAGAATGTGTTGTTTTGGTGTTAGGAATATTGTTGTATGTTGGAGTCAGTGTTTGTGGCTAGCTAAGTTAAACGTTAACACAAAAGGAAACTGTCCTTTTTACTAATTCTCATTTTGGCCTTGTGCCACATTTCACTATATTCTCCGAATAAATAACGTTATTTTATATTGTATGAAGACTTTATGAATTTAAGCTCAGTACTAGATAAGAAACAAGGTCTCATCCAGTTACAGATGAATTGGTTATATACAGGATGTCCATAAAATTCCTGTGCACTTTTAAACATTTATAACTTTATTTGTATTTGCGATAGAAATAATTTGTAAAAAGTATTAGAAAGAAGTAAATCTATATTTTTTTAAGGTTTTATTGAAATTTTATTTAAATTTCCAAATGGTAATACGATTTTGCAATTCACGGAAAACATTTGCCAACTGATTTACGCAAATGCCTGAAATCACATTAGTTATTTTAGCTATACTTACAACTAGGTACATTAAACTTTATAACATTTTTTACAGATTATTTCTATCGCAAACACAAATAAAGTTATAAATTGTTTAAAGTGCACACGAACGTTATGGACACCCTGTATAATTCTATGCTTACAGTTCCTTTTCTCACATTTCTTTTTTGGGGGCACTTTTTCTATTTGAGTTTGATCTTTGGAAATTGAAATATTAATATCTGTCGATATTTACTGTCTTCCTGATTACTCTTCTATTGTTCTCTTTCCTCAGTAATGCTTCTGTTTTCTTTTTCTTTTTTCACACCCAGTAAACCTTTACTCGTTCACGACTTTACTGCCTTGCATGATGTGAATTCGATTAAAAAAAGAGCGATAAAATACGCAACAATATACCAAGTATGTTGAACTATATTAAATAAATATGTGGAAGAGCGCATTTGTTTAATGACTCTTCATCAAGACAAGAGATTTTAACCACTTCATTTATAACAAGTTACTGGATTTGCAAAACCATTTGTTTTCCACCATGCCAGTTCCTTACCCACAGACAACACGCTGTCGGACTGTCGCTGTTACTAGGCTTAAGGGGCGTACTTCCCTGGCACTTGTGCTTCGGCCCTCTTGCTGGGGGGTATCACGGCTACGACTAGCTTGGACCGGCTCGGGACTGGACCAGCTATGACAAGCCAAGACCAGCAATGACTAGCTTAGACTCACTCTGACCAGCCTGGACAAACTATGACCAGCTATGACTAGCTTAGTCCAGCTCTGACCAGCTTAGACAAGCTATGACCAGCTAAGACCAAGCTTAGACCAGCGGCCCGAGTGAAAACACTTGGGTCCCTACGTTAAAAACCGACCTTGTATCACAACCTGACTCAGAGGGGGGGGGGGTCAAGTAAATATCTACTTCCCTGGCATTTGTGCTTCGGCCCTTTTGCTGTGGGGGTATCACGGCTACGACTAGCTTGGACCAGCTCGGAACTTGACCAGCTATGAAAAGCCAAGACCAGATCTAACCAGCGTGGACAAGCTCTAACCAGCGTCGACAAGCTATGACCAGCTATGATTAGCTTAGACCAGCTCCAACCAGCGTGGACAAGCTATGACCAACTATGACTAGCTTAGATCAGATCTGACCAGCTTGGACAGGTTATGACTACCTAAGACCAGCTTAGACCAGTGGAGGGGGGTCAAGTAAATATCTACTAGGCTTACGGGCACATGGCGTTGAAACACCGGTTCTCGTACGATCACTGGAGTTAAACAACGTCGGGTCTGGTGAATAACTAGACGGGTAAGTGCTTCGGAATATTGGGGGTTGTAAGCTTCGATGTGCGGGGGGGTGTAAACGATAATAGTTTGGAATTTTAATCGTAAAGCAGGGTTCAGATTTGCGTTGAGATCATTATATTAACTTAGGCACAAATAACGTTGGTAAAGGTATGGAACCGCATCTTCTTCCCCCAGCTATGGATTAATTAGTAAGATAATTATTATCTTCAAATGTCTTACAGTCTAAGAATATTTTTTGGTTTTAAATAATCCACCAATGATCGATAAGCTGTAGTACATGAATCAATGAATTAATCAACCAATCGCTGTTACATATTCCTAGATGTTAGAAATTAGAAGCAACGGTGACACTATCTGCTCTTCCAATGAATGTTAAATGATTCCTTATTAAAAAAAATCCGATAGTTTGGTTTAAGTTTTTTTTTTCTAGAGCATATCAACCTCAGTGATATATATATATATATATATATATATATATATATATATATATATATATATATATATATATATATATATTCTTCTAGACTGAATGCATTACTTTCAAGAGTTTTAGGATATGTTCGTATGAATAGAATGTTTTTGTAAGAAATAAGTCTGTAGATTAGTTTTCATTGACGTATTTTTGTAAAAAGTAGTTTGTAGAGAATCTGGTTTATTTGGCTTATTTTGTTTTACGGCATATCAACACCTTAATGGGTTATTTAATATCAACAAGTTTTTTTTAGGAAAGGTTCATATGAATAGAATATGTATTACTACTTTCTTTTCAAAAATATATTGCTGGTAATTTTTTTTTAATATAGTGCTTCTATTTTTTCCTATAACATCAATATTTACACTTTCATAGTGTTTTGACCCCAAATTGGAGGGTTAAATATTTTCCCATTGCTGGGACCCTAACAGGTATTACCACCCGGGTTAGAGTAGACTAAGGAAGAACAGCAATTAAGAGGTGGTTCCACGTTTATCAAAACCACCCGATCAGACGCCTTGCTGCTGGATGTAGTTTATCGTCATACCAGGGAACAAAGCGGATAGTAAATTCGATATGAATTTCCCGCGTGTATTACATACTGCATTACAGTTTATATATTAGTCTTTATGTTTTTTATGTGATCTGGCGAATTTGACAAGCAGTGTGGCATCGTATATTCATTTTTTCTACGCATTGTCTTCTTTTGCTTCCTGTATTGAAAGAATTACTTTTCACGTTTAACAGGGACACCAGACCTTTTTACGTCAGCTTCTTCTTTTTTTTTTGCAAAAGAATTAATACAGTATTTCCACCGGCAAGTCCTTTAGCCTTCCGCAAGATTAAACTTCAATATGCATTTAAAACGGAATTAGTAATCATTCTCTTCCGTCAATTAGGCAAATTTTTAAACACCGCCGAATTCAACTCACACCTGAGAAAGACTAATTTATTACCTTCTACCTGCAAAGAGACAAAGGATTTCACCTGCAGTTTATTATTTCAAGAACAATGGTGACGTTGCATGTAATATTGGAAACGTCAGGTCTGCGACGTTTCTAGTTGAAAGAACGAAAATATTAATTTACCGAAAATTTCTAAAGGGTGAGCAGTGAATGGAAGTAGGAATAATTAATGCGAAAGTCGAAGACGCGTAAAAAAATCTAGACAGAAACTAATTTCAGAAGAGAACATTTCAACTATTATATTGACTTTAGAAATTGATTGTCTATTGTCTTTCTATCCAAAATCTACTTTTTTACTTTTGTTTGACAGTTTAAAGAAGTTATTTTGTTTGTGTTATATATATATATATATATATATATATATATATATATATGTATATTTGTGTGTTTATATATATATATATATATATATATATATATATATATATATATTTTTGTGTTTATATATATATATATATATGTATATTTTGTGTATATATATATATATATATATTTCTCTCTATATATATTTTTATATATATATATATTATATATATATATATATATATATATATATATATATATATATATATATATATATATATATATATAAAAAACAGACCACTTTTAAGGTTCCATTATAATAATTTATTTCGCCAGAGCCTTTTTAATGTACGCCGGATCATCAGATAGCACTTCCAAAAGATGAAACGAACCTTAAATTTGTTTGTTTTTCTTTAAAATACTAGCTCTGGACTTACATTGAGCTCTAAGGATTTCATCCTCCTTGAGACTACCCATACGGATTACCAAATTTTGCATAACTTAATTATATATACATATATATATATATATATATATATATACACACACACACATATATATATATACACACACACACACACACACACACACACATATATATATATATATATATATATATATATATATATATATATATATATATATATATATATATATATATATATATATATATAATTCTAGAAGAATCCTCAACAGAAGGTAGAAAGCACTGGGTGGCTGTTTCATATTATTTGGGACTCATCAGCAGGTCGCATCGCCTACCGAAAAAGGAACATTACGATACGCGCATTACGATACAACAGGCGCATTACGATACAACGCAAGCGTCATACCACGTAGTCAAGGGTCCACGGTGACGATCATGAAACTGACACGACTCGATAGATCAACGTTACTCACTAAATTAAGTATTCTTCTAGACTCAATTCATTTCTACTATAAATGATTATTCAAATCCCGCAAAATTTCTATCACTTTTTCATACACGAATCTTTGTTTCATATATAACACAACCTTCAAATGCTGAGTGTAGACTGACCGTTACCTAATTTATATTTTAATAAAAATATGTGGTTATAGTAATTTATGCACAGTCCATATAATACGGGGATTGCAGTTTTTTAAAAATATTGTGCATTTAAAATAAACGGAATTTTTATACTATATACAAAAAAAAATCTTTTTAAATTCGTTGCTCTTAATCTTATGTTAAGCATAAATAGAGAGTACTAAGTTATTTGGGAATTATTTATAAAATGGTTTTTAAAATGTAAGAAAGTGACAGGTTACAATTCACAGTAAAAATTATTCTGGATAAAAGTATTTCAACAGATATTTATTTCCATACCTACATGTAAACATCAATTCATTTCTTTTGATTAATAATCTAGGGTTATTTAAATGTTTTAATAAACTATAAATTACATCTATCATCTTTTCCCTTAAAAATGGCTTTTATTACGATATCCGATGTAATAATGTGTGTATTAGCACCATTAGTTGATTACCAGAAATGTTTGGAGAGAACCATGTTATTCATATATCTTAAATTGCTTAAAATCATTCAATGATGATAGAAACGTAATTTCAAAGGATTCTCATTTGAACCAAAATAAAATTAACAATATTACCTAAATATATGCTAGCTCGGCATACAATATTATCAATCATACATTGGCCGTTTAAGGGACAGTTAATATTTTTTGGCAGTTGCATTTATTTTTTTTTAAATTGACGTTGCCTTTTTGGAAATAATTTTATTTAATATAATTTTATTTTGCGATAGTGATTTTTCGATGTTATTAACACAGTTATAATTGATCTTTAAGTTATTTTTGTTTAAAATATTCTTTAGTATCGCTGAGTGATTAAATTTCTTATGAATTAAATTTAAGAAGATTCTTCTCATATTCATTTGTACATTACAAATTTCCATGTTTGATGGATGTCAGTTATCAGTTATCTCCTCTGAAAGTTCTCCACTGCCTTAACCAGGAATTGAACTCACCTTCTTTGGGTCTGTCACTGGATCTAACCAACGCCTTTATCCACTCTGCCATGTGTCCTTGAGGACACATGGCACAGTGGATAAAGGTTAAGGCAGTGGAGAACTTTCAGAGGGAAAATTATCAGGAGATAACTGATAACTGACATCCATCAAACATGGCACGTGGAACTAGAACAGTCTACCCCAGTGATCGAAATAAAGGGTTCAGTTCGAAATTCCAACCACCTGAAGAAGGCCGGAGCGTACAACGGCCGAAACGTTGTGACAAATATGGCGACAAAAATGAGGACAATAATCCGACTAATGTAAATACTGTACATAATACCTCATCTCAGAAATATAGACAGACTCGGTTTTGATTTATCTAAATATTCTAAATTTACTTTATGTTTGCTTAATTCTATTTTTTTTTTTTTTATAAATTTAATTTTATTATTATCATATATTTCCGTATTACTGGAGTTAGTAGATAATCTAACTTGGACTGATGTCTGTAAATTAATAGGATTTTATGATGATAGTTGAATTTTTACTGAGGTATCTGTTAAATGGTTATTTGGAATATGGTTTGTAATAACCAGTATTCAAATCTAAGATCACTTCGATAAAGTTGATTATTTAGCATTTGTGGTTGGAGTATTATTTAGCTGGTTATCTTTGAAAAAATTATTAGTTCCTTTGTCAGTTGAGATTGTTTTACAGAGGACAATTACATCGTGATCTCTGGAAACTCCGGTGTCCTTAATGTCGAAAATTAAGCTTAATCGTCACAATAAGAAGATTGCAACAATTTTTTTATGCCTTTGCACAATCATATGCTCTCACAGAAATTTTAAATTTTTTTCGTCTACAGATAACGATTATGGAATAATTCAGATTTTGTACCTGCTTTATGATTTTAATTTCGCGATCGATAACAAAACGGTAATTTTTGCTGTATTTGTGGCCGAAATTAGTTGATTCTCGGTGATGGACTGATAAAGGTCACAAATACCGAATTAGATAAATGCGCATTCTTTCCTCATTTTAATAATAATAAACTATTCTATGGTTTCTGCTGTTGTATACACTTAGTTAATACCTAGAACAACTTTCGCATATTTTTAAGCGCTTTCAAATATATTTTTACTTATTTTACTGAGATTGATTTTACTAAGATTGAGTGATCGGTATTGTGGATTGTATAGGAAATTAGTTTTGTGGTTTTTAAGTCTGATAAATGTTGTTCTTACTATAATTTGTAAATTCTATCATCAGTTTTTTTTATCTAGTGGCTATGTTTTTAGCTTTATCGTTGATGTTAGTATCCCAGCTGTTGTTTGCCTTTTGATAAAACTTATTATATTAATAGCTTTGCGCTAGTTATCCACATCGATTAAGTAATGGTTACCCGTTTTGTCTGCTTCAATATCAATTTTATCTTATTTTTTTAATCATTGCCATTGCCATGTTCTTTTGCATTTAATTTTGTTATAAGTTTTTGATAGTTTTAGCAAATTTGATTTTATCTGTTATCGAGAATAGGTCATTCCCGAAGTCCAGTTGTTGCTCGTTATATCTTATATAACTTAAATCCATAATCCATAAAGCTGGAATCGTCTAGGTCGTTAAGATCGTTCTTGTGTTTAAAGAAAAAAGCGTTTCCTTTTCATTCGTTTTGCGCTCTCGTTCTTGTTTAAAAGAGTCTGTTTATACGATCTCTTATCAGAAACCATCATGTTTTTTTTTGTGTGAAATAATCCAAGTTGATTAGTTCCATAGTATGTTATCGGTTAGGATAGAATATATAAATACATTTATTACATCTATATTAGAGCTCAACTGAAAAAAGGAAAAGATAAATATACCATACATGAAGAGCCGGTGCAAATAAAACACTGTTCGATGTAATATAAAAGAGCTATTATATATATATTAAAAAATATACATAGTGTCCCTCACTGCACGACTTAATTTAACTTATCTGACGCATTATTCAAGTGCTGAGTTTAGACTGGCCGTTAAGTAAATTAAATTTTAAGAAAAATATCTGGTTAACGTAATTTATGTACAGTCCATATAATACAGTCATTATAATTAACTAACATAAAGCTTTCAATACTATTAAAGACCACAAAACTAGTTTCTTAAAGAACCAACAATACTGATTACTCAACTCTACAAAAAAGCAATATCAGTAAAATTAGTAAAACAACCTTGAAGGAGCATGCAAATATGCGAAAATTGCTCTAGGAATCAACCAATGGCATAAAAAAATAGAAAACATAGAATGATTTTACTAATATAAAAAAGAAGAAATAATTTATTTGTAACTTTTAACCGTCCATCACTAAGAATGCCTGTCATAAATTTAGCAAAAATTACTATCCTTAGATTAGCGATCGCGAAATTAAAATCATAAAGCAGTCACAACAACATCTATTATTCCAGAATTTTTATCTGTACACCAAAAGAAATAACACAAAATTTAACATTGCTATCGGAGCATATGACTCTACAGAGGCATGCGAAATTGTTGGAATCCTGTTAATGTGAGAGCTAAGATACGTTTTCGACATTAACGACACCGGACTTTACGGTGTAATTCTCCTGTCAAACACGTCCAAAAATATAGACCGATTGAGAAAGGAAGTGATTTTTTTTTCCAAAGAATACGAGCTAAATAATCCCAAATCCGTCCATGCAAAAGTGATCAATTTCCGCTTATTAGTCTTGGACTTATGACACATCATATACATAAGATCTATTTAACAGATACATCAAAAAAGCTCCCAACCACCATCATAAAATCCTTGAAAAATTACATATATCAGTCCAAGTTGGATTATATACTAACTCTAGTAATATGGAAATATTTGATTAGAATAAAATTAAATATATAGAAGCATTATAACTAAGTAACCATAAAGTAAATGTTTTGTCCGTGTATTGTTTAATATATTGTAATCTAATTGTCATCTTTGATAATGGCTTATGTAAGCAGAAAGCTTTATAAGGATTAAAAAATATATATCAATAATGTGATTTTCTTTCTTCTTTTAATGTTAATGCTATAAGGCTTATCAGACGATATGAAAGAATTTACATAAAATAAATAAATAGATAGACAACACATGTCTATATTATTTAATGAAAAATGCTGCCAAATATACAATCTCTCTTTCTCTCTTTTCTATATATATATATATATATATATATATATATATATATATATATATATCGCCTTCAAGAAGCGAGAGCAAGGACTAAATGGTCAGCCAATCTAACAGTGATCACACCTCAAAATCTTCACTTTTGCTCCTTAGGCGGTCTTCTTTGTAAATCACTAGCGGGTCTTAAGTGTCACTTAAGTTTATCGCACAAAATATCATAACTGAATTAATTGGTTAAGTTGTCAGAACTTCATACGTCGAAACTGACGGGAGAGCCCATTATTTTATGTGTGTGTGTGTGTGCGTGTGTGTACAACCTCATATATATATATAGATAGATACATAGATAGATAGATAGATAGATAGATAGATAGATAGATAGATAGATAGAAAAGTATTGCATATGAAGATTGCTAATATCACTAAAGGTCCGGCAACGTTTCGTTTGTAAAAAAGGAAGTTGTAGCCTGGAAAATACTTTGCCTTTCACGAGGTGGCGCAAAAGATTTTGAACTAGACCAACTGAGGGTTGTGCATCGCCAGTGCAGATGTGGCAGAAATACTCCATTTTGCGTTTCATCTGCCTCTTGTAAAGAAACATCATATTAGCCTTTTTGTAACTGATTTGTTTTTTTTTACGGTTTATCAACCCATTGTGAGTTATGCCGAAGATATTTTGCAAGTTAAGTATAATTCTTTTTTTTTCTTTTTAGTGATCATTGCATAATAAATTTTTTGAAGATAAAAATGATTTTTTTTTTCAAATAGCACGACTACTATTTAAACCATAGCTGGTTGGGAAGAAATGGGTGCATGCCTTTTCCAAGCAAACTAGCGCGTAAAATAAACCCGACTGAAATTCGAAACCCTCTAATTTCTCGTTGCAAGCAGCTATACTACTTATTTTAACGTTCCCGATATGTAACTAACAGATTTGGCTGCCTGATTTACTGACAATCATGCATTGTATCTCCATAAAGATAATGTTTTCCTCTGGGTTGACTCTTCATAAATAACTTATGTGAGTTTATTTTTATTTTCTTTATCTGTCAATAAATTTTTCACATATGCTTAAGCTTATTCCAGACGAAATAAAACTTGCTGAGACTTCTAGTCATCTATGAATCATCTCATTGTACAAGATAAATAATTCCTGTGAGTAAACACGCTACTTTTTCTATTTTCACGTATTCATTAAGCCTGCTTTCTTGATAGATTATTAAAATAAAAATATAAATTATTTAAATAAAACTATCCCCATATGCCATGACGCTCACGCGTCGAAACATCTCGACTGCCTCTGCGTAATATCTAAAACATATATATTGACTGTTCCTTATTTATAATGCCCACGATGACAACATTCAGATATTAGATTGTTTTTTTCCCTCTATTGAAAAAAGTGAAAACATTCTTGTCTTATTTGTAGCCAAATTCTGAACTGTATTCACAAGAATCCTAATAATTAGTAGAATTATGTGGTTCATTAAGCCAATTCTATGATGACCTTACCTGATTTATTTAGCAATACTATAAAGTTTGATCTACAGGGTTCTTCCAGTATTTCACCAGTGTCGTATATTTCATTTATCACTTCAGTAATCTTATCAATCCTGAAATCATGTAAATCTGTCGGCACATCAATTACAACCTCACCGACTCTTGGGTCCTGTCAGAATTTCCCCCCTTCTGTTGTCATTTGAATAAGTCTCTGATGTACTTATTGCACTGCTGCAAAATATTGTCTTTTGTTCCCACAATCATTGTTGCCTCTTTGGATTTTATGAACGTTTTATGTTTTTCTTACTCAGTTGTTAAGATTCTGCAGTTATTTCATCTCTTCTCGTTTCCCATTTAGCCAAGAACAAGATTAAATTTAAAATCGACTCACGTTCTTAAATAATCTCATGACATGGATACTTTCATATGCATGCCCTGATTAAAGGCATACTCATCCTGAATTATATAAATATCCTTGTCATATCAATGTTTAAGATAGTTTCGAGCGAATGCAGTCTGTCTGTTTTAGCAAACGCCACACATCTTCGAATCTCGTAGACTAGATCTACAGAAACACAAACAGACCCAGTAAGTAAAAGAAACAACATCTCTTGCGGATTTTCGAATAGCGTCAACAAATAAAATGGATATCACACGCAACTCGGTAAGGAAACAATGGCATAATCAAGATATTCCACATTACTTTTAAATAAAAGGTTAGACAGGAACTCTCCATCAATACTGGAAGTAGTGATAATAGCTAATGGATTTGACAACTTATTTATCTGAATAAAATGGATTTGATAAACCTAATGGATTTGATAAACGTATTTCCCTGACTAAAATGTTTTAAGAGAAAGCTTTTATTGATTCCAACCAAAGATAGCACTGCCTGCTCCGTTAATGAACACCGAAAGTTTCCTTACAAGGAATCGACAAATATTACCATTACCATCTTCTTAAAAAATAAAACATGGCTGGACCCAGAAAATCTTCAATATCTCGTCCCAAAGAACTCACATTGCAAAAAGTGTGCGCAGTTTTTCGTCTGTTTGTCTATAGGACAGTTAATGCCGAAATTTAATTTTCTTGAGGGCATTAATAATTTCTTTAAAAAAATATATATTGCAGGTAATTTTTCCATTTTTTTTTTTTTTGTTTTTCGAAAATGTTTTGCTGGTAATAATTTTAACTATAACATAGTTTTTTGACGCCATTTTGGGCGTTAGCTACTTGGCCATAGCTGGGATTCTAAAAGGTGCTGCAACCGGAATCAGAATGGAACTATGAACAATAAGCAGTGGCTCCACTATCCTAAAAATCTCCCGATCAGACGCCTTACTGCCGGATATAGTTTTTCGTCATACTCAGGACGGTGTACAATTTTGTGTTCTATTAAATAAAATTAGTTAATTTTCGAAATCGTTGGAATCTGCAGGAACAATCTCTACGCAAAACTACTATTACTGCCTGGTATGATATATTAACTTGAGCGTTAGTCATCTCAGATTTCCAAAACTAAAAAAAAATCCCATGGGGTGCTTATACACCCCAACGCAAAAAATGCTTATAGTGTTACCATTATATAAAATATGGTCGTACTCCTGAAAAAATAACATCACAGGCAATATTCGTTAGAATAAACATTAAATCAAAATTTGAACTGAAGATATTATTCATTGAAATGAGAATTATAATGAATTTGTGGCATAAACATATGTTTTAATATGTAGGTAAAAAACACCAATGCAATAATAGAGAAAAGTTTTATTCATAAAAATAGCCACGATATATTTCCATGAAGAGAAACATATTACATTAGATAAACCCATAATTACAGAACCGAAAGAAAACAAATATATATACATATATACACCTTTCTGACTATAGCTCAATTAGATCTCATTTAAATTTTCATGGAGACCTACCGGACACTATTCGTGACATATTTGTTGACAACATTAATATAATAGCGTCATCTACATGCAAAAAAAAACCGGCTAAAATTATGGAAGACTCATTAATATATATAAAAAAATTAAAACAACAACACTTAATAATATTAACTATGAACATGAACACAATATGTTGACCGTCTTTTGAAAAATGTAAACATTATATAAATACATACATGCGACAAACTATTTGTTATTTAACAGTTAAAATATTTCATCCTTGAAAATGGCTAAATGTATAGCCGAAAGCGCTCGGATAAAAAGAACATTCGGACAGTTTTTATATAATTTATCATCTGAAGCGAAAAGAGAAATTATTAGATCGCTTGAGAAATTGTATAAAATACTAAATAAAAGCCCCTTGTCTGTCGTATTCAATGAAATGTGCATGAAAGAAGGATCGGTGCCTAAATACACACACGCACACACACCCAAGCGCTCACACACACACATACACACACACACAGACACACACACACAGACACAGACACACACACAGACACACACACACACACACACATATATATATATATATATATATATAAGACGAAACGGCCATCCAGTGCTTTCTGCATTCTGTTGAGGTTTCTATCAGACTCGATGAATTAATTAAATATAATTATGAAATCCTCCTAATAATTTCTATCTGTGTATATCATTGCTTGAACCGGCTTCTAATCCTCAAGTTGGTAGCGGCTTGGTGAGAGTAGTCGTGGCTCCAAGGGGCACAGTCCTATGGTTACAGAGAACTCAGTATGGTTCCACTACGGAATATGTGAGCGAGCGTCGATATATTGAGTCTGATTTGCAAACTCTTCGTCACCGAGATCCAGTGGTACAGTTGGTATGATGTTTGCTTAAAAACCTGTCAGGGTTTCAATTCTTGATAGTGGATGAACACTGCTAATGTGTCCCAAATATAGGACAAAACGGCCGTCCAGTGCTTTCTGCATTCTGTTGAGGTTTCTATCAGACTCGATGAATTAATTAAATATATATATATATATATATATATATATATATATATATATATATATAGTAAAGGTAATAGGTCCAGTGGTATATAATCCAGGTGGATCCTAGTAATAACAAATATTAAAAAGTGATCCACTGAGAGATCAATGTTTTTTATTATAACAGAGCATTTATATTTTACCTAATGCTGAGGTAATTATTGTTTTTCCTGAAAAATTATATAAAATATATATATATATATATATATATATATATATATATATATATATATATATATAAGAGTTTTTTATTTCTTTAAATTTACATCTATCCATACAGAAAGAATTCGATATTCATTGAGTTACACTTATTAAGGATAGAAATTTATAAAATATCTCTTAGTAAATCATTCTTTCCCAAGCAATTATTCTTTTTTGCATCGACTATTATAGCTATTTCTTTTTTTTAAATAATGGTGATTTCTTTTTTCATTCTAAAAGTTCCGTTTTTGAAAGTGTGAATCATTAATAAAAGGAATTCGCAATATATATATATATATATATATATATATATATATATATATATATATATATATATATATATATATATATATATACTCATCTCAGGAAAGGATGTCTTGATTTAACACAGGCACACTTTTACCTATGGGTGATCCGAAACGAGGCTGTGTGTCGTCGAAAACCGTTTACATTGGCGTTGAAAATGCAAGTGATGCAATCCCAGTGGACATTTTGGCCAACGTTGCCCAAGAAGTACTACACCGTGGTAATAAATGTGTCGAAGCTAAAGGTCACCATTTTTGAATACCTCTGTGATTGTAGAGACCAAATATAGCTTGTATTAATATACAACTTTTATATTAATAACAATATGTTAATATTGTTTTAATAGCTATTATATTGTAATAATATATTATTACATACATAATTGTCTACAATAAGAATAATCTATATATCTATAATAATTTCTAATAATCTTGTAATAATAATCCTATCATAAAATAATAATCATATTATAATTTATAATCTACAATAAAATCTAAATTATAGTGTAATAATACCTATAATAATAGAGTCAAAAGATAACGTGTATTAATCATGTGATGGCTGAATATATTTAGTATTACAACATCTATATAAGTCTTTTTTTCCTTTCATAAAGTATGTATATATATGTTTGGCTGACTCTGCTTATTTTATATATATCCTTTTTATTGCTGATTTAGTTGTAGGTGTTGAAGTGATGTGTTCTTTGTTGTTTGGAAGACATATTTCTTATTGTGTAGTGCCAGAGTATACAATATGACGAATAATGTCTTCTTTAAGATATAAAGAACTCCCACGCTTGAAATCATATTTGATAAAAGACAGAAAAAAACGGTTATATATAGAGAAGAAGTTGGACAATTCTCAACGTGTTTGACATCATGGAAAAATGCTGAGATCTGAGGAAACTATTTAAGGATATAACTTGAGTTCTCAGTTTAACAATATTGTTTTGTGCTATCTTACGGTGATAGACAAAAGTACACCAACATCTTTATCACATTTAATCAATCGTTTACACTGCCAGGCCATATTGTTGCATTTGCAACTCTGTTTGGAATGAGAAGATCTTTCGCATGTCACATATATTCTACAGAAGCGCTGCTCTCAGAATATGTCTTTGTTACATTCAATGCCTATTTAGTGTTAACTAAAGAAAAAAAATAACGCATTGGACAATTATTCGAAGAAATGCATCGAAAAATAATTGGAGACGTTCTTGTATTAAAGAATACACTATTTAGGCGAATGTTAGTGTAACCCCCCCCCCAGATGTAAGGGAAATAAAACTAATGAATGAATAATGTGGCTATGAATTTACATGAATGAATAGTGATGGGAACATTTGCATCAAAAGAGCACATTTAAAAAATAACATACATGTATATAATATATATATATATATATATATATATATATATATATATATATATATATATATATATATAAAAAGAGAGAGAGAGAGAGTTTATGAAAAACTAGGTAATCCCAAAGAGAACAAAATCCAGAGAACTCAATGTAAATCCAGAGCAAATAATTTAAATAAAACATTACCATGTAATAAATATTAAAAGGGCTGTGGTAAAATAATTTATTACATGGTAACTTAAAGTGCTCTGTTTTTATTTAAATGATTTGCTGTGGATTTACATTGAGCTCTCTGGATTTTATCCTCCTTAGGTTTTTTCGCATACGGATTACCTAGTTTTTCATAAACTATATATATATATAAATCCACAGCAAATCATTTAAATAAAAACAGACCACTTTAAGTTACCATGTAATAAATTATTTCACCACAGCCCTTTTAAAAGGACTGCGTATCATCAGACTTTTCCTTTTTTTGTTTGGAAGTAAAGTCTGATGATCAGCAGTCATTTTAAAAGGGCTGTGGTGAAATAATTTATTACATGGAACCTTAAAGTGGTCTTTTTTAATATATATATATATATATATATATATATATATATATATATATGTATGTATGTATGTATGTATGTATGTATGTATGTATATGAATTGGGATCAAAAATGAAATAGAAAACACTGACATCTCATTTTAACAGATATATTTACCAAAATTACACTTAGATTTTCCTGAAATTGAATTTATTCAATAAAATCGCCATTGGCTCCAACCACGGCCTCCAGAAAACTTCAGAATCTTCTCCATCATTTCTAGATGGTCTCTTTGTATACGTTAATGAATGCTGTCATAACCCTTGCCTTGTTCATCTTTGGTGTTACAATGAGTTTTGTTAGTCTCTAGCTTAATAATGCCCCACACATAATCATCAAGGTGGTTATAGTCTGAGGGGTTAGGTGGCCAAATATAAGGAGTGATATGGTTGTAGAAATTGTCTGACAGCGATGACTGAGTTCTCCTGCTTGTGTGGCATGGCGCAGTGTCATTTTGTCAGACATAGGGTCTCCCAACAGCCAACCACTTGATCCAGGGCGGCACTAATTCTTCAATGCACTTGATTTAGGCTTCCGTGTGGAGTGTGCGTCCCTGTGTGAAGATTAATGGAGGCATAACGTCGCCATCACTAGCGATCTCTCCAAACACCATGATGTTGACTGGTTATATCATCCAACTCTTTCCGAATCCTCTACACTCTCCTCATATTGACACTCAAACGCTCGTATTGTTTGGATGCCAATGTCTGTATTGGAGCTTCTGGCGAGAATGCCAAACTGTACTGCATGCTGTTTCTAAATTTCTGGCGTATTGAATTTTGTCTTCGTGCCCTTTTTCTCACAGACAGTGCTCAATTGAGCCAAGCATATTGTGCAGTCGACAAAATCAAAAACGAGCACCATGCATGCGCAAAATTAAAAATATAAAACGACATCTCTGTATGTCAGTCCATTGTGAATCTAGTTTGTCTCTGTGAAATTCAGATGACAAAGTATTTTTACGTCTGTGTATGTCTAGTAGACCTTATGTTTGGTGTTTCTTCACGTCTTGATTTGGAGATGTTTTATGTACATAACGTTTGTCTTTGCTAAACATACCATAACTTATTTAAGGTTGTTGATGTCATATAATGTCTTTGACGTGTGTTTATAGTTGTTAATATTGCTATTAGTAAACTCTCGAAGCAGTTTCTTCTTAAAGTATTATGTTCTTTTTTTAGTTAGGGTGACATTAATAAAATCCAAGTTATGGCCAGTTTTGTTCATGTGTATTAGGAGAGAGTTTAAAATCACATAAATCTCTTCTATGTTCGTATATGCAGGCTTTTAGATCTCGTGATGTCTGACCGACATAAATTTTCTCACATTATAAAAGATTTATTTGATAAATACTTGCATCTGATTTGGTGCTGGATTTTTCTTCCTAATTATACCTCCAATTTTCTTGGTGGTAAATATCCCCATATGAAAGATAACCAATTTATTTACACGTTTAGTAGAACTAGTTTTAGAGGGTAGGATTATAAATTGTGTGTTTTTGTTAGAAATGCTATTGATAGTGTCCAGTGTTTTTCATTTGTGCATTTTGTAAGTTTGTTTTCTTTCGTTAAGGATGAAATGGTGTGGGCAGTTAAGAAGACTAAATGTTTTTCCAATATATTTCTTTTCTTCACTTAGATATATCGGGTTGCATATACCAAGAGCTCTGAAGTGGATGACTAATACTGATTTTATTTTTTTTGATTGTTGTGCACATAGACAGATAACTATAGAGGTTGCATTACGTAATTGAAAACAAATCAACGGGGGGAATCACATTACTTAGCTGCTAAATAAGTGGTTCCCAAACGATGTGGCAAGCCTGAAATGAGCGGCGTAAGAGATTAGTAGGTGACGCAGAATGATTGAAAGATAATCGAAGATTTAAAAGCAATTTCTGGAAATTCATATGCCAATAATAAATATGATCTCAAAATTTTAAATATTTTCGGGGACTGCTTGACATCGAATCCGTTGTTATCTCCATTAACACTCTCTCTGTTTTATTTATTATTTTGAAATGCACTTTTTATTGCATTATATTTGGTGAGGTACGAGTATCAGTTTTACTACGGCCTGGATGAAGTTTCGAAAAGGACTACGCCTTGATTAATTGTTATTCTTGATGGCCATTATATCCCGGATATCTGCTTTCCGAATCCTTGATATTTTGGGCATGATTGTTGCTTTCTCTCAATGACGTACTTGTATATAGATTTCAAATTATATATATATATATATATATATATATATATATATATATATATATATATATATATATGGATGTAGGAGGAAAAATTGTCGTCGGAACTTACGCAAACATACATGCACACACATACACTTATTGACGTACGCAGACACATACACACGCACGCTCACTGACCGGAATTCCTACAAACATACTTCGACGCCCAGCAAATTCTTTGTCATGACAACATGTTTAAACTTCTTTAAAATGGACTGTAGCGTAGATCTAGGGATAGCTATTCGTTTTGAAACAGTTCTGACTTCTGGAAGTTAATAATTCCCTGCGTCAAGTCAGTGCTAAACTCCTCTGTCTTCCCCATCGTGTTGTTAACGTAAGAATAACAATGGTGACACTCTATGCACCACGTTCTTTTCTGGAGTTGTCACAGATATTCTACTGAATAAATACTGTAGACGGCTTCACTGATTAAAAAATTATGCAAATTATTTATACGTACACGAATCAATCAATTCAAAACGATATTTTCTACTGTACAAATAAGTTTGTTTTTTCCTATTTTGCATAATTCATGTGTCAAATTTATTTCATTTAGCCTATTATTCTGAAAATTGAGATTTATATTGGTTTTTCGTGCTTATTAATATACAAGGTAACCAAAAAAGTTCTGTCCGTTTTTATAGGAAAAAAAGAAAACGCTTCACAGTATGTGTGACTTATATTTAGTCTTCGCAGTAATCGCCATCGGCATCCAGCACCTTCTGCCAACGTGTCTCCAGCTGTTCAATGCCCTTGCGGTAGAACTCGAGGGTTTTGACGCAAAGAAGTCCGTGTGGGCTTTGCGCAAATCTGCTTCATTGGTGAAGGATTTCCCACGAAGATGATTATCCAGGGAGTGGAAGAGGTGGTAATCGGATGGCGCAAGGTCAGGTGAATAAGGTGGATAGCACAAAGTCTCCTACCCAAGTTGCTGTATGGTATCCCTGACCACTCGCGCGCCATGCGGCCTGGCGTTGTCATGGAGGAAAAGCACACCTTTGCGATTCACCAGTGCTGGCTCCTTCTGGCGCATCTGCCTGTTGCACACGTTTCAATTGCTGCGAGTATAGGTCTCCAGTGACCGTTTGGCCCGTTGGTAGCAGTTCATAATGAACCACTTGACGACCTGTTCACCAGACACAAAGCATAATTATGCGTGGGTGTAGGACAGCATCCTGAGGAGACAACCAATGTCTGGAACGCTTGGGAGTCTCGTACAGAACCCAATTTTCATAACTAGTAAGCACTCGATTGAATAAGGATGCGGTACGGTGACGAGAAAGCAGCGATACGCAGGCTGCCACGCGTTATCCCTTGTGGACCTCCAACAGCGTTTGCGGAACCCACTTGCTCAGTTTGTACGTCTTACCTAGGCGGCGCAGGTGAAGTCTAACTGTTTCATCAGAAACGTTGAACTGTCTTGCAAGTTCACCACACGTTAGACTACTATCCTCTTCAATGGCCGCCTTCAGGACTCCGTCATTCAAGACCTGCGGTCGTCCAATGCGAGACTCATCATGGAGAGACAAATCTCCCGACTTGAATTTTCGAAACCAACGCCTTGCAGTACGTTCATCCACAGCACTATCCCCAAACGCTTGACATATGCGGCGACTTGATGCAGCTGCTGATAAGCCCACTTTGAAGTCGTAAATCAAACAACCCCGAACGAGATCTCTAGACACTTCCATCCTTCTCACATATGTCCGGCTTATAACTGATGGCCGGGCATGGTGCGCGTGTTTTTTTATATCGTCTGATGTTCCTACTTCCGGTTGTTTGAATTTGAAAACATCCCACGGGTATTAGATACTAGAAATAGATAAAAAAAATGTTCAATATTGATAAGTGTACTAATAATTTCGTCCTTGACTTGACTATATATATATATATATATATATATATATATATATATATATATATATATATATATATATATATATATATATATATATATATATATAGCGAGACTCTTTCGCTAATGCGAATTGAGTCACTCCTGGTCACTGGGCGTGTTTATAAAGATAAACACGCTAAAAACCCACTTTCACTCCCTACCGAGCGCCGATGGCTTAATGGTTAGAATCTCCGACTGACTCCAGTTCAGTCGGGTTTCGACCCTAGTTGGATGCAACCAGATGTCTATCTACACTGATGAGCTGCGAAACAGTCTGGCTGTGGATGACGGTATATATATATATATATATATCCTCATGAGCCATGTACTACCTACCTACGTTTCACCAGATGGGGTCATCAGCCAGTTCATCCCGTCACTTTAGTGTATTGAACACTCTTCATTTTAACTTATTACTCGCTGAGTGTTTTTTTTTTTTTTTGCCCTTTGTACTTGAGATTTAAAGTACAGGACGATTTCTTTCGTCCTGTTCGGAGGTATCTGGTACTTTCTGTTTTTAAATTTTTTCCTCGGATGCCAATTTATTGAAAATTGTGCTACCCAGGTTTTTACACACACACACACACACACACACACACACACACACACACACACACATATATATATATATATATATATATATTTCGACCAATGCAAGGCAGTAAAGCCACTAAGACACAATCGTTTACTGAGTGTGAAATAATTAAAAAAAAGAGATAATGAAGGAGATATAACAATACAAAGGTAATCAAGTAGACTCTATACGAGACACCGGAGGCCCAAATCGCAACGCGAGAGTGAAAACGAGAAATGTTAATTATGGGAAGCCGTTGATATAAACCAATAGCTTCTGTTACCAATTATAGGAATTTAAGTATATTTGATAAGTTTTCATAATTTATTTTGTTCAGGTTAGGTTTCAACTGTTTTATGTATATAGATTCAAGAATTCTTAGTTTTTATTTATTGTTTACATGTTTAAGTATAGTTGTGTTTTCAACAAGGATTTTCCGGAATAGTGTACGCGGCCAGGTATGTTGTTTGATATGTTGCCTAAAAATGTTAGAGTTATCATTCAAATGTAGAGCCAAGCGTTGTGAAACACCATATCAAACAGCAATATTCTAAGAATGGACGAGTCGTAGATTTGTAAATATGTAAGATAGATTCATAGGAGAGACAATTGAGGAATCGGGGAGCCGAGTTCGAATTCCATTCGAATCCATTGCAGTCAATTTCCTATAAATAAACAATTAAATATTACAATTTCATAGCCATCATTTTTTTGAGTATATAATGGTCCACCTTCTACAGGTAATTCTTGTTTTTTCTTTTTGGTTTATTCAACTTTAATATTACTATGATTTGGCGTCTATTTAGTATTACTAAAATCGTATATAGATGTTTCACATTTATAATTTGATCCCACAAACCCCACATCTTTTTTGTTGCATTTTATGACTCCCTGTATTGTGTGTTGGTTAAATTTAGATGAGGTTAATATGTGTTTTAGGTTTCTAGATTGGCGTTAGCTCTTAATTAATTTGGTTGTTTTTAGTATAATATTTAGTTTATTATTCTTGCTAAGTAAATCTAGATTTTTTGTAATTTCTGTGAATATTTCTGGATTGTTTTTGTTGTATGTTGAGACATATGCTAGAGTTTGTTCGACGTTACGTTTCTTTTTATTTCTAAGTTGGTCTAGAGGAATTTCTTTCGCGAGTTCATAACCATTGTTTATTAGTGTTGTGGGGTAGCCTCGTTTTTAGAGAGTTTTATGTAGTTCTTCTAAGCGGATGTTTCGGAGATGTTTATCAGTCACTATTGTACAAATTCTACGTGCTAGGGAATAGGGGATGGATTTTAGGCAGCTTTTTGGGTGATGGCTCTTGAAATGAAGGAATTGTTGGGTGCCTGTGGGTTTGTGGTAGATATCTGTGATTATGTGGTTGTTTTTATTTCTAATGAGTATATCTAAAAATGGTAATTCTTTAAAATCATATTCCTGCGTGAATTTGATTTTTGGGTGTAAGTTTTGAAGTAGTGTATGGAATTGGTTAATATCACCCCATGAGGATTTCCAAAAGATGAAGCAATCATCTAAGTATCTTTTCCAAGATTTAGTGAATTGGCTTTTTATATTTGCCCCATATATTTGTTCTATCTTTTCATAGAGGTTTTCTTCTAGGTAAGCTAATGTTAGGGTGGCATATGTTGGTGCCATTTTTGTTTATGTGTGTGTATGTACTGATTCCTTGTGGTGGGATGGTGTGTATGTGCGTATGTGTGTGTATGCGTGTATATGTACAAATGAGTTTACTAATTCCTCGTAGTAAGACAGTATATGTATGGAGGGGGAATATACGCACGCATATATACACGCATGCTGACAGAATCACACAAAAATGGAAACAGATCCCAGAACACATAGGGGTCAGTAAAACCTTAAAAGATAAAATGCCGATAAGTAATTCATCATTTTGCTGGACCAACCTTAATTGTTTTATGACCCTTCGCGCAGAACTCTTCATTGCCAATTCAAGAAAGAAATTCGGATTACTAACACAGAAAATGTCTCATATCGAGAATATTTAACATTGAAAAACAAAATAAAAAATTAATTATTTTTAATAATATGTGGAAATCTCCGCTTTTACCTGAAGACGGTCAAGAGACCAGAAACAAGTGTACTAAAATTATGTAAAACAAAGCATAATATTTTTTTCTAATTAAATCCACATTACAACCAAAAACATTTGCGGCACCTCTCTTCTCTTCTTTTTAATATACATACATTTCTCTCGTTGGAACCACTACATCCTCTTTCTTTTATATATATATATATATATATATATATATATATATATATATATATATATATATATATATATATATTAAAGGCTTTGATTGAAACACAGGTTAAAACACGTTTTGTCATCATTACTGGTCAAACTTGAGCTAGTTACTCGTGCCACATAGAAAGACAGCAGTGATTTAAACGAACATTGCCTCTATCTTATATAAAGTAAAATATGTGGTTAGCATGCACTGTTGAAGGTAGATTCGATAAAAGTTCAGTGAAGATATTGTGAACATTCTTCGAAAAGAATTCTTCAAAAAGTAATCTTCGAATATATATATATATATATATATATATATATATATATATATATATATATATATATATTATTACTGAGAACTTTACGTCTGATGAACCTACCCCACCTCTTCAAAAATTTCAAAATTGGGCTACATCCATGATACATTTGTCGCTGTTACATTCTAAGCAATCGTAAATGGTAACATGCACCAACACTTTGAATTTTGGAAAGTAGGCAACGTTTTGTTTATAATTTTCCTTAAAAAATAATTTTTATCACCAGTTACCAACCATCGCCTGAGGAAGTACTTTCATAGTATTGAATCATGAAAGATTTTGTGTAGCGATGTAAAATGTTTTTATTATAATCTCGTATAATATCGTATATATATATATATATATATATATATATATATATATATATACATATATATATAAGCAAATATATGGATATAGATCCGACAGTATGAAGAAAAATATACGGAAAAAACAAACAAAAATCGTAATATGCATTTATGCTGTTTTAATGTTAATATAATATCAACGTCGGACGTTTCGGTCTATTAGACCATCTTCAGGACATATTGATAAAACATAATTAACATTAGACTATATTTAATTCAACATGAAAAGACGATGGACATAAGAGTAAGACTAATCAACACAGACGACTGAAATTTTTCAAGATCAGCGTTCCGTTTCACAATATGATCACGTCGGCGTCACGTGGGCGATGTTGTGAAAACGTATTCCTAAAATAGTGTATTTTGAATGAAAAACGAAAAGAATTTTATTTTCATTTAAAATTTATAAGTACATTTTTCGAGCATTAATCTTGCTAGAAAAGGGGAAATATTAAAGAAGCCAGGTCTAGTATTCACCGTGCGTGAGATAGATATTATGCCTGCCTCATAAATCCGCCTAAGATTTTTATTATGAATATATTTTAAAATATTCACAGAATCAAAATCGAAATTATGATCAGATTTAGATGTGTGTACAACTAAAGCATTGTTTAAATTACCGAGGCGAATATATCGTTTATGTTCGAAAACACGGGATTGAATTGAGGTGTTTAGTCCCGTTTCATCTTCAAGCGAAATTTAAGGAACCTAAAATTAGGTCCTAAAATTTCGCTTGAAGATAAAACGGGACTAAACACCTCAATTCAACTTAATTTTAATACTTATGTGGATGGTTCCGCCTCTTGTTTTTGAAACATGAGAACTCTTATATAGTGAAGGAATCATATTTTCAAACAAAAAAAATATATATATATATATATATATATATGTGTGTGTGTGTGTGTGTGTGTGTGTGTGTGTGTGGTTAATTTTACATGAATAAATGAAAATAGGGGAGGGAGAAAGGAAGTGATCATGAATTTGACATTTTAACCTGTTATAAAGTTACGATTGTTCATTTTTAATTTCTCGTCAATTGAGAAATAAAAGGAACCTCTGGCAATTTAACTTCATAATGTTATGATTTATGACTGAGTTACCAATTTTTTTCATATTTTGGAACTTCAAAATTATGAGTTTTCGTGCTACTGAAACCTGCTTATTTTATTTTAAACTGAAAGATATGTACCAGACGGCGAAAGGCGAAATAGAACACAAATATACACCAAGAAGAAGAAGAAGAAGAAGAAAAAAGAAGAGGACCGTATTAAGATAACAATGGAACAGCCAATGACTTAAACAAATTTAGTAAATTTGTCCTCGAAGCATGATAGTCTTGCACATACATTGTTTACGTAGTCGGCATATTCTTATGCAAGTTAACTTTCTACATATCTACGTGTTGTATGAGTTAATTTATTTGATCACGTACACACTTTATGATCGCTAACATGGCTATTTTGACAAATTAAGAAAAAAATAAACTCCTACAAATATACAAATCTTAAATTACGAAAAACATTCTGAGTGAGTGTGGTATTATAGCGGATATCAGTGGTGAAAATAGGACAAGAAAGCTGAGTTTCTGGCCTTAACCTGTTTCGTTTCACTTTTAGAAAAGTGTCCACGGAAAAGTCGTGTATCCCGTCGTATGAGCGTATTTGTTTTGGCTTGCGTAGGCAGTTGGTTGTTCAGGGGGTTGTAATGGATACCATCTCATAATGAGAAATCATAGAGACGAGTTCGAATTCCACTCGTGTTTGTTATTCATATACGCACAAATACCCTTGTAAATGTTAGGAATCCATATCTGTTACCCAGCTATGGGTTAAATAGAAGGACTTGTTGAAAAAGTAAATGAAATTATTAAAAAAAATTGTTGTAATAACTACAAAATGGAAAAGAAATACATGATGCTAGTAATAAGGGAACGAGAAATATATTCACCAACTTGGCTTCGTCAAACATCCATTGGGCGACGCTGTTTAATTCTGTAGAAAAAAAAAGGAAATTTCCTCCCCCTCTCTTTCTCCCTCTTGCTTCAATATGTTCTTTATGAGTCAAGTTCTTTTCTCCGGTCAACTGATGACTGAATTCTCTTTACCATTTTCTAACACATGGTGTATGGACGTGTCTCCCAAAACCTCCACCTATAATGTAAAACAACCTTTTCTTTAGTCATTCCATTTCAGTGCAAGGCTGACAAGGCTCGACCATTGTACCAAGCCGGTCGTACATCGAGGAAGTAATACAATTTTTTCTTTGGTCGTTCGAACTCTGCGCAAGGCTGACTTGAGCTCGACCTTTATAATGATGCTTAAACTCATTTACCATTAATTTAGGAAAAGAAAACGAATATGCATAAAATACATTGTTTCGCTACAGTTCAGATGAAAAGAGGAATAACATGTCAATAGTAATAAGACGATTATTTTGTACGCTTATTTTTCAATTGTTTACATGTGAAGAGGCACTCACCTTCAATATACATCAACTCCCAACCTAGATTTCCATAGATTTCGATCTGGAAAAAGTTAGCTATCGCAAAATGCTGACAAAAATGTTATTCTTACATTCCAAAATATGTTTCCGGTTCAATAAAGGTGGTGGTAAACCGTAAAAAACAAATCTATCATTGCGTATAAAAATTTAAATTTAAAAAAATTAATAGACATGTTCTGGCGTGCTCAGTCGATTGTAATATGAAAAACAAAATTCTGATAGCAGTGTCTAATATTTTCAATCATTTCGCCCCAAGAATGGCAATAAAGCCACAGAGATGCAAGAGGTTACCGAGTGTGGAAGGATGTAAGAAAATGAAATGCATTATTAAGTAGAGAGATCAACAAATAAATTACGAAGACAGACGCTAACGGTTGACTTGCATTCAAATTTTGAAGATCAGTTATGAATGGAAATTAAGAAGTAGGAAGCGTGAAATAAACTTAGCTATATGCAGCACTTTCAACTGTAAAAGATGAGACCTAACCGCCATTCTAGACCCGCGCTTAAAGTCGTAAATTTGAGTGACCAAAGATTTCATCAGAATACATTATAATTCATTTCCCATTCTTTTAAGTAACGCGTCCCATCATGATGTAGGCGACCATGGTCCTCCACACCTTCCTTTCCAATGTATCTCTTAATCAGTTTTAGTATTTTTGTCATATCACCCAAACCCTTTTCTACCATCCAATTACTCAAACGCATCAAGTATGTTACGCGCTGTTATTCCCCTATCTCTATTTCTCTCAATCTGTCCTGTGAGGATCAGATTTTCCAAGTCTTCTTTCCTCGTTACGTGCCCCAGAAATTTCACCTGCTTTTTCCTGATATTTGGTATAGTTTTCCTTTTTTTGTTTCCATTTTCTCCAAAACATCGTCATTGTACACATGTTCGGTCCATGGTATCCTCAGCATCTTTCTGTAGAAACATATTTCTGTCGTGAGATAGTTTGCTACCTTACAGGTGGACGGATGTCATGTAAGAGTTCTATAATATATTCTTTGTTTCTAACGAATTTTTTTCTGTCTCTTAACTATCATTTGGAATTGCATCTTATTATCCCATTGCCGCACTTTCCGTATTCTCTTAGAACACATCTCAGATATTTAAAATTTTGTATCCCCGATTTGTGGTACCCATACTTTTGCTGATAACCATACATTTTGTAGTTTCTATTTACTGTCTTCTCCCCGCTTTCATTCGCTACATTCTGTAGAAGATTTTTTCCGTGTCAACATTGCGTCATCTGCCTACCTTATATTCTTAAGATTGTGTCTGCCAATACTCAATCCTGGTAGGACTTTTAATTCTCTTAGAATTGGCTCACTGTATGGCATAAATAAATCCGGTAAGAAGACATGTCTTTATCTTACCCCGCTTTCTATTTTTTGTATAAAATGTATAAATAAATTATACTATTATACAAATCCATCCACACATACCTCCATATCCACAATAGTAAAACCTAGTGTGGTGAAATTATAGCTCTATGCTCCTATAGAGCAGCGGTCCCAAACCCTTTTTAGCAACGGATTGGTGCCAGGCAAGACAATTTTTCCATCGACCGTGTCGGGGGAGGAATCGGTGTCGAGGTCCGCTACGCACTTAACCCTGGAACACTGACCATAGGTATATAGTACCCAGCACAAATTTTCCTATATTTTATTACAATTTACAGTACCTTATTTTCTTATCTAAACAATGTTTTTCGGTTCGTATTAATGTTAACTCAAAGTACAAAGTTTGAAGTGCCTGCATGTAAAATATTTCAAATAAAAATTCATATTTAATATATTTTTTTTTATATTTTCAAAATTGGGTATGATATACCCATGGTTAGTAGTGGCGTAACTTTAATTGATGGTTAGTGTTCTAGGGTTAAGAAAATACAATAAACAAGAACGCTATAGTCAAAAAATGTAAAAGAGAAACATTTTTATTCTTTCCTTGTTTCCCGGTACAAAATGGTCTGCGACCCGATCGTTGGGAACCCTGTTCTGGAAGCCTTACCATAAGCTGTGGATAATCAATTACTTCAAAACATTTCGTTCCCACATAAATGAATTCCGACAGCACTCGTCTAGCTGTATTGATTGATGCCGTACTTTCTCTGTCAAGGGTTAAGATCTAGACTCTAAAGTATTCGACGAGTTTGGAAAGATATAAGAAGCAGTCATCTGTGTTTTGTCAATGTGAATATTATTTTTCGTCCTGCTAACTTACACGACCGAGCATTTCTTTGATTAGCAGCAAATTGATTGAATTGTCTCCGCTCTCCACAAAAACAACCAGAATCTATCAATGCAATGACGTGAAATATTGAATTCTGGTTATCAATATTAGATTGTTCGAAACACGAACGATTTAATCAAATATTGTTTGTACGTTCAGAGAACATGATCGATTACAGGTTTCCTTTCAGACGTTTTCCTCGCCGACATGTTGCCAGGTCTTTGGCGGTAGACACTGAAAAAGAGACTTTTGAGTAATTCTTCCTTAAATGAAGCAGTTATGAAATTTTTTATTATTGTCTTTTCCCCTAAAATTTGTGGTTGACCATCGTCTATTTTAACTCGGATTCCCACCTTCCCTTGTTGGAAAAACAATGCAAAGGTCGTCTACACAATCACACGCATATGCATATACACGCTGACACTAACAACCACCCTACACACGCATGTCAGGTACGATTGGTTAATTGTCGTCTAAATTACGCAAAAATTAAAATAACACTGACACCTCATTTTAACACCATTAAATATCTAGAATGAATCTTGATAAATATTTTAGCATCGATAAACACACACGTGTTTATCAATGCTAAGGCAATTTATTATATCACTAACATTTATACGCTCCATACTCAAAGAATCTAAGATCTGTACTCCTACAAGCACAACCGGTGTAACGTAATTTCTTTAACTCTCACACAAAAACTCACCTAATCATCATACGAACAATACCGGACATAAATAAAAAATGCCTTCTAGATATTCAGTCGTACATAAATGAAAAATAAATAATATCCCGATTTTCTTTTCTACTATATATTTAAACTCTGATAAAACTTAAATAAATAGCGAAACATTTTGAGCAGTATTTACATTAGTCGGACTATTGTCCTCATCTTTGTCGCCATATTTGTCACAACGTTTCGGCCGTTGTACGCTCCTGCCTTCTTCAGGTGGTTGGAATTTCGAACTGAACCCTTTATTTCGATCACTGGGGTAGACTGTTCTAGTTCCACGTGCCATGTTTTGGTGGATGTCAGTTATCAGTTATAGACAGAAACATTTTGAATTTATAAACGTTACCTGTTTTTTCTTTATCATATATACAGGGTTCGATGGGTAAATTATTGTCATTTTACATTATTAATTTCCCGCATGTGCGTTGTTTGTTTTTCATTTTGTCGACTGAATATTATAGTAGGGTCAATTGGGCACCATCTGTGAGAAAAAGAGCACCATGACGCAATTCACTCCGCCAGAAATTTGGAAACGGCATGATATTCTGCTTGGCATTTGCGCCCGAATCTTGAATGCGAACATTTCAGAGTACTTTGCTGTCAATATGAGGACTGTGCAGAAGATTCGGAAAGAGGTGGCTGAGTCTAATGGTGATTACGTATGTACATCAGTTTTGAAAACTAACTTTGATCTTTCTGATAAGGAAAGAACTCACGAATTTTTTGGTGAGTGCATCAGATTCAACATGGAGGCCTACATCAAATGTCTTTTGGCGGTAGTACTCCCAGGGGTCAAGAAGTTGGCTGTTGGAAGACCCGATACCTGTCAACAGGACTGTGCACCATGTCACACAGACAGAACCCAGTCATGGCTGTCAGTTTCCGCTGCCAATAAACTCTTTACATCTTGCCACCTAACTCCCCAGCCTGCAAAACCCTTAATTTATTATGTGTGGGAAACAGTTAATCAAGAGACCAACAAAACTCCTTGTGACACCAAAGATGAAGTGAAGGCAAAGATTATTATGCTAGCATCCCAGAAGTTAAACAAGGTGACCATCCAGAAGAGATGCTGGAGATCCCGAAGTTGTCTGTAGGCTTTGGTTGAAACCAATGGCGATTTTATTGAATAGATTTACTCTACTGTATTGGAGGATATTTTTGCGTCATATCTGTTAAAAATGAGATGTCAGTGTTATTTTAATTTTTGCGTAAGTCAGACGACAATTTTTCTGATAAGAAAAGAACTCACGAATCCGTGAGAGCATTGACATTTCTCTTGCGATCAACGAAATTAAGCAACGTCGATTCTGGTTTTGGTGGCGGATTTGGGAATACCAGGTGCTGTAAGCTTTGCTGTTGGGGTGGTGTAATAAATTACGGTTCTAAATTATAAATTGAAGAACCGGGTTCCAATTTCAGTCGGGTTCGTAACGCGCAAATAACCATTGTATAGATATGAGTCCATTTATTCTCTCCCTGCTATGGGATAATTAGTAAGACTTTTATCAATATATCATTACTCACTTTAACGGAAATCTCACAATATGAAAATATTTTTAAATAACCTGCAAAAGATTAATACGCCTTAAAAAAAAAAATCAATCAATCTTCTGGATTATGCGCTGGTTTAGGAAGAAGTCAGTCGAAATTCGATGTAGTTACCATATTGGTTAAACACCGCATTACTGATTGCCCCGGAACCACAATACATTTTGGAACATGCATTGTTGATTACGAGAGATTGTGTATACGTAAACGGGTATAAATACACAGATACATACACACACATGCACATGCACCCTCCATATATATATATATATATATATATATATATATATATATATATATATATATATATATATATATATACAGATCGTGGGACATTCCCTAAAATTCAGCTGCTGCACACAATTGCACAGTTGAAAAGCTGGATCGCCCTACTCTAATGTAGCAACCATGTCGAGACGTTGAGGAGTACGCCCATTTCTACAGATATCTGATAACAGCACGATGCCAAAGTTCGTATTTTCAAGATAATTCGCCACAAGTTACTTTTGAAGTTTTCTTTGAACAGTCAAATGTCAATTTACCTGGAGGGAAATAATGGAGTTATTAACAAGAAGAGTTGAAATTAATACGTTCAAGATTCCACAGATCTAGCGGCATTCTATCATGGTAAGCCTATAATATTTACGTTGCAACCTCGTATGTCAGATTGCTTTTAAAGGTTTTATCAAATTAATATTTTCATTCTTCGTTCTAACTAAAGAAAAACAAAGCATAAAAAAACTCATCGCTATGATATACCATGAATCTACGATTTCTTATTTCAAGTTCAAATATTAGTTTAAAATGTCCCTCAACTTTTTTCAGAATCGATAAAATTTATTCAGCCTATCATGGAGCTCTTATAAATGATCATGAGAATTTTTACGACTTGAAGACTGACTGAAAGTCAGTGTGATTTCTATTAACAACTTTGTAAATATTTACTCTCGGTCATCTGCAAACTTATTTGTCTTTTACTGTCTCACGAAAGTTCCGTAGGTCTTTCATTTGCTTTAGTTTTGCGAGGAACAATATTATTTTATTGATAGCCTGTTTAATGTCCTTGTTCAACATGTATCCACTGGTTGTTCTTGCAATCTCTCTATCGTTATTATTCTTATATTTGGTATTGTTGGCAGAATCATTTCCATAATATTTACTCTTCCCAAAGTTATTAACTTGCCCTTTCTAACTCTGATATTAAAATCGAGTCCTTTGATTTTGGTGTGGTTAGAGACAACACAGACCAATGTTATACTGATCAACAGCCTAGATGATAATTTCTGTTTTTCTAATTTTTTTCACAATTCCTCTAACTTTAAACGACTCGATGGAAAAATCTTTATATGCAATTTGAGGCATTTACAATTTTTTACATATAAAATTAGCAAGTTTTACCATTTTTTTTTTTTCGTGAAAGGCATAAGGTTGGTATTTGGCCAAACATCATAAGTGTTTTTTTGTTTTTTTTTTTTTTTAGCCGAGGTTCATCAGGGGTTTCGGATCATTCAACATCATATTTCTTCTCCGCTCCGCTCCGGGCTTCTTCAGCTGGTTGAAATGTCGAACTGAACCCGAGGGGAAGTGGAAAAACCAGGCGTAGCTTACCACTTATGGAGAGAAATGGGAGATCATCGTCTTCTGTGTGACCCGGTTTAGATCATAGACAAAGAACACCATTGGAAAATTCGTTAACTTAAGGATCCAGCACATATGCTAGTTCATAAATATCTCCTGAGCCGACCAGGCATGGAAATGGATACAAAATGGGAGCCAGGAGTGCCAGAGAAAAGTGATAATAACTACAAAAATTGCTATATGAGCTCTAGTAAAAACATGAAATGATAACAGCAAAAAATCCAATACGAGCGCTGGCAAAAAATGCTTACTGAAGACATTAGGTTTATAATACCCAGAAATTCATACACATATGTCCTCAAGGACACATAGAACAGTGGATAAAGGCGTTATTTTGATACAGTGACAGGACCCAAACAGTGTGAGTTCAACACCTGGTTAAGACGGTGGAGAACTTGGAGAACGGAATTAATGGGAGATCACTGATAACTGACATCCATCAGACATGGCACGTGGAACTAGAACAGTCTACCCCAGCGAGCGAAATAAAGGGTTCAGTTCGACATTCCAACCACCTGAAGAAGGCCGACACGTTGCGATAAATATGGCGGAAAAGATGGGGAGAATAATCTGAATAATCTAAATAGTGTACATAATACCCCATCTAAGAAATATAGACAGATACTGAAAGGCCGAAACATTGTAAAAAGTATGGCGACAAAGATGCGGACAATAGTCCGAATAATGAAAATAGTGTACATAATACCTCATCTCAGAAATCTAGAGTTATAATGAAAGGCCGAATCATTGTAATAATTATGGCTACAAAGATGAGGACAATAGTCCGAATAATGTAAATAGTGTACATAATACCTCATCTCAGAAATCAATTAGATACTGAAAGGCCGAAACTTTGTAATAAATATGGCGCCAAAGATGAGGACAGTAGTCCGAATAATGTAAATAGTGTACATAATACCTCATCTCAGAAATATAGACAGATACTGAAAGGCCGAAACATTGTAAAAAGTATGGCGACAAAGATGAGGACAATAGTCCGAATAATGAAAATAGTGTACATAATACCTCATCTCAGAAATCAATTAGATACTGAAAGGCCGAAACATTGTAATAAATATGGCGACAAAGATGAGGACAGTAGTCCGAATAATGTAAATAGTGTACATAATACCTCATCTCAGAAATATAGACAGATACTGAAAGGCCAAAACGTTGTGATAAATATGGCAACAACGATGAGGAAAATAGTCCGAATAATGTAAATAGTATACTGTTTTATTTGCTTTTGACAAAATCTTCCTATTTGCTAACATTTTCTTTCGGATTTCGGCATCTCCAATTCTTAATCCATATCTTGCGACGTTCCTCTCGCTGACAAACATATATTTATAACTTCAATTTATAGTATAAATGATAATTAAATTTAATGTCATTTCTGATCTTAATGTTTCGTCATGTGAAACAAAGACCGGTACATTTATTTCATCCCTAATTGCAACGTATCAGTTTAGTAATTCCGATCTCGGAAGTCACCTATACCTTCATAACAATAACCTATTGCTAGGCTATTAGTAGGGAACCTCGCGTCCAAACTGATTCTTACATAGACGTAAATCTATTTTATGGTATAACAGAAACGAAATGATATGGAAATCAACAATTTAGCCCGAGAGAGGAAGCGCCCCCTAGTGGTAAATTGTTCCATCGTCTTCTGGTTAAAGAGAAGCAGTTGTGTGTATTTTATCTCAAACTTCACTCGTTAATTATATAAAGTATTTATGTAGAGAAGGTTAATAGTTATAAGTAATTTCCGATGGGCCCAATGCTGAATATATATACTAGTAATGGTAATTGTAAAAGTAGGATTTGCGGGGTTTGTGCCGGATATCGGCGCAGAAAATGAAATCGAAAAGTTGAGTTAAAATTCAAAGTAACTGGCTTCATCTACACGCACGGGACTTTGAGAAAGGCATGAACCGTCTGTTCTCACTCAAGCTAAAGGTTAAATATCCGTGTAGTCTTAGTTCTCTACTTTTAGATGCCAATCAGTCTCAGAGGAGGTAAGTGCTAAAATCCAAACCATGGAAAAGGTAACGGCAAACTACTCCACCATATTTTCCAATAATGTATGACAATTCGCACATAATAAAGAAAAGGTATGTCATGGCGGCATATATCTTAAAGGGACATGGCATTTAAAAAAAAAGGAGACATTATAACATAAAATCAAAAGAACCTAAGGAAAATCTTATTCGTTTACGTCTCGAAAGGCGTTGGCTCCAAAAATTAAAAAAAATATTAACTGTTTCCATGCAGGATATATTCAACATTAATTGAACTCAGTGTAATGGTGAGCAATCTTGTCTCGTTAGATCAATTACAACTGGGTAGTGAGTTCAGTCCTCACTGGGGACTCCATAGTTTCGGCCTTAAGCAACATCCTAAGCTACTATCACTTGTCTTCGCTTGATCAATTACAGATGAATTATGATTTTGATTCTCACTAGGGACCAAGACTTTCGGCCTTATTCAGCATCAAAGCTAGGGTTAGAATATCCTAGGTCAGTTCGATATAGCGTAATGGTTTACTCGCTTAACCAATTACTACTATATAGTGAGTTTGATCCTCACTGGGTGTCCCGTACTTTCGTCTTTGTGCAACATCTAAACTACGCTTAGGAAATGATTGGGATATCGACATTGCAAGTCCAAGAATGGTGACCAAGCTTGTCTTGTATATATATATATATATATATATATATATATATATATATATATAAGTTACGAAGAACTTGGTAAAACGAATGGGTAATTCCAAGGAGGATGAAATCCTGAGAGCTCAATGTGAATCCAGAGCTAATATTTAATGAAAAAACAGACTACTTTGAGGTACCATTACAATTATTTATTTCACCAAAAAGGATTTTGGTGAAATAAATTATTGTAATGGTAAATTAAAAATGGTCTATTTTTTCATTAAATCAATTATTTATATATATATATATATATATATATATATATATATATATATATATATATATATATATATATATATATATATATATATATATCTTCCAGCACCGGTCTACAAATTCACCACGTTAATTTTGTCATATGCGGAAAATTGCGCCAATCTTTTACCGGCTTCAAAAGCCATTTTCGTAAATGTGCAAAACCTCGTGTGCACACGAATAATGTCACTGTAAACAAAACTGATCGGGTATGCCAATTCTGTGGCAAAAATTGTCGCAGCTTGGCTGGCCTGGAGATTCACCTGCGAATACATAGAATTTGAGGGGAGTGGGGGGGCTGAGGACATGAAATAAAGGAGGTGGTCACGCTCGTAACCGAGAGGACAGCCACGATATATATATATATATATATATATATATATATATATATATATATATATATATATATAAAAAGAAAGATCAGTAAGATATATAATCCGGTGTTCTTATAGATATTTTTATTTTTACAAAATAGTGCTCAATGTAAATTTACAGAGCATTAATATTATAAATTAATTGATTTAAAATATGTTTTTTTTCCGCTACACAGTTCTATTTTTAATTACAAAATTAAATTCGGGGCGTTTAGCTTCCATTTTGGAAACATGGTTAGAACTGTGTAGCGGAAAAAATATTTTAAATCAATTAATTTATAATAATAATAATAATAATAATAATAATAATAATATATATATATATATATATATATATATATGTGTGTGTGCGTGTATATATATATATGTATCGTCCATTGTTCTTTTTTAATATAATTTACTCTATTTACCTCGATTTAGCTCTGTTGAGCGAGGTACGAAACCGATTAGCTAGTCCGTTTTTCATCCTTACTTTTTATTAACATGAGTGGGAATAATAAAACTAATTTTTGTCTGTTCATGGCAGTGATAAAATTTTGTACTACCAAGTATATCCTTAAATATATATATATATATATATATATATATATATATATATATATATATATATATATATATATATTGAATATTTACAAATCTACCATTTGCCCATTTCTAGAATATTGCTGCTTAAAAAGCAAAAACACTCTTATTTTAAACAGCAAAATTACAATAACAACACCAGAATAGATAATAAAATATAACAACAAAAAAAAAAACTCGTAATTTAAACAGCAAGATTAAAATAACAATAAAATACATAACGAAATATTAACTATACAGGTGTTGACAACAATTCTTTTAAAAAGGCATTTAATTTGTCGGCAATATTTGTTCTTTGCGAAGCAGTGTAATTGAACGCTATTAGTCTCAAAGACAGGAAATTCAGCAAAATTAGTTAAAAAAATATAATAAAAGAAATACAAAAATCTGTCATGTTTTAATGACATTAATATTACAGTAAAGTAATCTTCCCCGAAAATTTCAAAAGTTTTGAAAAGGAAATTAGGAGAAGAGACACGCACTGACTAAACATCCGGTTTATTTCTATTCTTTAATATCTTAATTAAATATATGCACGGCATTGATATTTTAAGGGATAAATATAGTATAACCATAAGATATATATATATATATATATATATATATATATATATATATATATATATATATATATATATATATATAAGTTATGACGAACTTGGTAATCCGTATGGGTAACCCCAAGGAGGATGAAATTCTGAGAGCTCAATGTAAATCCAGAGCTAATATTTAAAAGAAAAAACAAACCACTTTAAGGTACCATTATAATAATTTATTTCACCAGAGTCCTTTTAAAATTAATTTTAATTTATATATATATATATATATATATATATATATATATATATATATATATATTTTTAGTTTATGCAAAACTATGTAATCCGTATGGGTAGACCCAAGGAGGATGATATTCGGAGAGCTCAATGTAAATGCAGAGCAAATATACGGCCCGTCAAAAATGTGTGAATTTCTTTTCATTTTTCATTTCAACCTTTGGAAGTAAAGTCTGGTGATCCAGAGCCCTTTAAAAGGGCTATGGTGAAATAATTTATTACATGGACCCTTAAAGTGGTCTGTTTTTATTCAATATATATATATATATATATATATATATATATATATATAAATGATAGTATTATTTGATGGAAGCAGAGACTTTAGAAATCCATAGAAATATTTTTTCGCAAGATCGATTGATGAGACGAGACTGAAATAAAATATTACTATGCTTTTCTAAAGACTCCGCTCTCGTCATCCTCATTATATATATATATATATATATATATATATATATATATATATATATAAAAAGTGAACATAGAAAGTCAACACTTAGAGGCGACAGGCTGTTTCATGCTAGACTCAATCTCCAGTTGACTGATGATTGCGTCAAGCATGAAACAGACTGTCGCCTCTAAATTTTTACTTCTATGTTCACTTTTATAGTTACACACGCTCTATTTTCTATTTTTGATATTGACTACTTTATCCCCAAAATATAGCACACCTTAAGACTGTATTTGTGTCTGTCTCCGTCACTCTCAACCTGTCTCAACGTATCTCAGTATTTATCGATCCCCCCACGAGGATTGAATGTGGCACAAGGCCGAGTTTAAGGTTGGTTTCTCCAAGCCCGTAGGCTCGGCCAAAAATATAGCCTTTGAACCCGCCTAGACGGGTTCAGGGCCTGTCTACCTCACCGGACGAAACCTTGCCCTTCGGCAAAGCTTCGCCCGGGTTTCTCTCTGCTGACGCAGAGAGTTCGACAGGCGTCCCTAACAGTCAAGGACTGTATCGAGACGTATCTCAACAGCAGGTATTCTCTCTCTCAGTATAAATATACTTTGGACGAGTCCATCTTATGTAAAAAGGGGAGTGCCCCCACAACAATGTATATTTATCCTCTCCTAGCTATTGAATTCTCTGAGTGACTGGTGTGTTTATGAAAAAATAAATACGCAAAATTTCGTCTTTCTGTCTGCCGGGTCTCGATGACCTTATGGTTAGTATCTCCAAATCTCGCTCTGAAGCTATGTCTAGCCACACTGATGAGCTGAGATACTGTGAATCTGTCTGTAGATGACGATATTACCTCTCGATAATTTAATCGGTCGACCACTTTAGGGAGTAAGTAACGAAGTTCTAAATTGATTGAATGACTGTGTTTAAGAAAAAATAAATAGAATCTCCGACTCATACCAAATCGATGGAGTGACACATATACATCTAACCGTAGGAGGACTCAACTCACTACTCAGTTGTAATTGATCTATCAAGGTAGATACGCCCAGTCGACGAAGTACGGCAATAATAATTAGAAACATATTCGTTACCTCTGACCTAAAATACTTCTAAAATTATACTAAGGGTCTACTTATAATGATTACTCACCACTCTCTATAAACAGTCGAGCAAAAACATAACGTGTCTGGCTTGACGATTTTGTTTAAGCATAAAATATAACTATCACGCTTGCTGTTGTCTTCAATATCAACTTTAAATTTACATAAGATATTAAGTAACTTAACCCATATAATATAGAATACTTTAAACTATATTTTATCAAACACACACATATGTGTATATATATATATATATATATATATATATATATATATATAGTGTGTATTTAGGCAGCATTTTTTCATTCATACATGTTTCATTAAATAATACAGACAAGTGTTGTCTATTTATTTTATGTAAATTATTTTCATAACGTGTGATAAGCTTAATAACATTATCATTAAACGAAGAAAGAAAATCACAATATTTATCCCTATTTTTAATCCAATCTAAGCTTTCGGCTTACATAAGCCATTATCAAAGATGGCAATTACTGTACAATATATTAAGCAATACACGGACAAGAATGTGATGATAATAGTCATCTTTGATAATGGCTTATGTAAGCCAAAAGCTTAGATTGGATTAAAATATGGATCAATATTGTGCTTTTCTTTCTTCGTTTACTGATAATGTTATTAAGATTATCAGACGTTATGAAAAGAATTTACATAAAATAAATATACAACACTTGTCTATAATATTAATGTAATATATATATATATATATATATATATATATATATATATATATATATATATATATATATATAATGCGGGTGTATCAAAATGCATTTGCAAAATTGGAAGCGGGTTGCTCACACCGAAACATGGACAAAAGTTCACATAAACATATGTTGGCAAGTCCTTCATTGTTGAGCTATTAATCTATATTTCTAAAACCCGCACAAATCTAACCTGTATTATATACTGCAGCTATGATGAGCAGAATTTATTACATTTCACGTATGTTTCCCGTTAGCGATAAACACTATTTTTAATTAGGAATTGTCCTTCTTTTAAACTAATTACCTACCACGGCCAGCGATTTCAGTCTACCTTGTTATTTTACTCAAGGATGAGACGAGAATAGATGGCTTTTGCTATTCCCAAAGCTACTTATGCAAAACCGAATCTCAATTCAAAATTTTAAACTCGGCTCTCCGTGTTTCAGTTGCGAGATTCTAACCCTGGCAGCACCTGCAAGTGTTGAATTAAATGGATCAAAAAGCCGACAGTATACTAATATATTATATGGAATAATGAAAAAGATAATTGTTTATATAAGTTTTGAACCCCATGGGACGTTGCTCTTATTTATTTTAAATATAACTATTTCAATAATTTCATATAAGCTGCTTGCTTTAACTTACGCATTTCTCGATGGAGTTTTCTGTCACGAATTTGATGGTCAATCCTTTTAAGAAAATGTTTTAAATAATTATTTTTCCGTATTGACTTTTGGTCTTTTGACATTTTATTAAGTAGTGCATTAGCAATCGTTATTATTATTGTTTACCTATATTTCTACCATCTTTAACTTATTTTTTTCATTGATATCATTCTGAACGTAAGTCCGCATATATTAAAAGTTTTTCCTGAAGAAGGTCAAAACGTTGTGACTGGGAAGTCTAAAATGAAGACGGTGAATCACTGAAGTAACTGTACGTTTTCAAATACTTGGAAACAAACCTGTCAAAAGATGCAACGCAGAAATTCGTACACAGATTCTCCAAGCCACAGACGCGATGTTCAGGTTGGAAAGATATGGGAGAGCAACATGAGATTCTAGATCAAGTTCAAACTCAGAAGGTCACTGGTGATATCCAAGTACTGAAATCCGAGTCTGTGACCTGGACATTCCTGGTTGAGCCCGGAAAATGGAATCAGGCGTTCGAGAACAAATGCTTAAGGAAGCTCCTCTGCAATGACTACGTAGGGAGAAGGATGAAAACTTTCATGGTCCGACAGGAGTAGCTCCTCGCCACTATTTAACATCAGAGGATCGCATAATTATGCCACGTCACACAGAATAACAGTTTCTGCAAAGCATCACGCAAGGCATTGTTGAAGGTGGACTCAAACGGGGAAGGCAACGCGAAAGCTGGTCATACAACATCAAAGTATGTAGGAACATGACTATGGCGCAACTCCCGAGAGCCACCATAAACAAATCATCCTGAAGGGGGTTATCTCTTTCTTCTGTCCTTAAGTTCTCCAGACAATTGAAGCAGTTGATGGAATGATTATGGTACTCTTCAAGGCGACGATAGTTTTCTGTCTTTATGCATACTTCTGGAAAAGTAAAGAAGAGAAAATGTTGAGAACTTGCAAAGAATGCAGAACTCCATTATACAGAAAGTACTTCAAGGAGCATAGAATTATTAAAAAATATTAAATTGTTAAAATTATCAAATTATTTATTAAATTATTAAAATTATTAAAATATTAAATTGTTAATATTATCAATTGAATTATTAATTAAATTATTAAAATATATAAAATTGTTAAAGTTATTAATTAAATTATTAAAATTATTAAAAATATTAAATTGTTAAAATTATCGATTAAATTATAAATTAAATTATTAAAAATATTAAATTGTTAAATTTATCAATTATACTATTAATTGAATTCTTAAAATTATTAAAAATATTAAACTGTTAAAATCCCAAAAATGCACAAAAGTTCTCATAAACATATGTTGACAAGTCCTTCGTTTTTGAGCTATTAATCTATGTTTCTAAAACCGACACAAATCTAATCTGTGGTATATACAGCAACTATGCTGAGCAGAATTTATTACATTTCAGGATACAAAATATTAAAATTATTAAAAAATAATAAATTGTTAATATTATGAATTAAATTATTATTTTAATTATTAAAATTATTAAAAAATAATAAATTGTTAAAATTAATAATTAAATTATTAATTAAATTATTAAAATTATTTAAATTAATGTAAAATTTTGGAACTGAACATTTATTTATTTTCTTTATTTTTCTTATCTAACAAAGTTAAAAAAAAATTTCATAGTCTTTTTTTGATCATCATTCTCACATATTTTGTTTTAATTTAAAGCGAAAATAGACATTAAAGAACATTGTACAAGACAGGAATGTTCTTGTATATTAACGTGTACATTCGTGCGACCTTTCCCGCTGTTTGAAGGTTATCGTGAAAACAAAGAGAGTTACGGAAGATATACACCGTATCAAATTATAGCTCTTCCATGCCACGTGATTTTCTATTTCTCGATGATAAGGCTTGTCGTGAAATAATAATCTCTCCTGGAAACAAAGATCATCACAATAAGGATTCTTATTCCCTGCTTAATTGTTTTATGATTATCCATTTACTTAAAGGTATTCTTTGCGCTACAAAATTTGATGATGGCGTGGAATATAAAAAAAAATATTAATACGTAACCAAGGTAACATTATAAAAGCGACATTTAATACAGGGTGAAACAGATTTAATTTCATATGTTATCTGTGGCTGTAGCTATGTACTGGGAGAAGGTGTTGTCAGGTCGCACTCAATTAAATCTCAAAGTGGTTGAAACAACCTTTATTAAGTCCTGGCAGCCTTTCCTTTATAAACAGAAGGAATGGCTGCTGCGATCTACCTATGAATATTCTGTGTCCGTATAAGGCAGTGTATTCGTGTTTTCCATTTCTAGTCTGTAAATAATTTTATTTTGTTATCCTCGATCGATTTTTCAAAAGAGAGAACCGTTTCAATTCCAATATGTTTTCTTGCATGAAATAGTTACTAGGTTTTTACACCTTTCTGCTTCCATATTTTAAAAACAAATGTTCCTTTTCTACGTCTCATTTATTTATTTCATCCAGAGTTCAGGTGGATTTTAGTGCAGGATGAAAATTCGTTTAAATATCTTAACTTCGTGATCCTTTGATAAGTAGCAAGTTCCACTCAGACATCCTCCGCAAGAAGAACAGACACTCGAGACGAGGCTTGTTGAAATGACTCCCGAGATGATGCTTCCATGTCAACAACAATCTTGGTCTTTTCACGTCCACGGTCAACCGATATCTATCATCCACATGCTCATAATACACATTTACTTATTTCCTACTGCACCCGCCCTTACAGCTCGATCTTGAATGACGCTTTGGCCTTGTATTGGGTGTACTAATAGTAAATAAAAAACAATATACAATAAAAATATACTACTCACCTAAATTATAGCATCGTGTTTAATTATACTTTACATGCATCGGTGCACATGCATATGTGGCATCTGCGCCGGAAAAGCTATGCCACAGCTGTCGATGCCGACACAGCCTCTCTTATGGCTGTACAATGGAGCACAAGAGTGACAGTCTCGATTGCATCCAATGCATGTGAACGCACACTCCCCTAATTTTGCTGTGTTGTTTCTTTCGAGCGCGATTCACACCGGCTGTAAGCCGCCTCTTCTCTCCTCGCTTCAACCCTCGGTGTAAATCGCGTCTCTAGTATGAGCGATCGTGTCCAACGTCTTCCTACCCCTCGGTGTCTATGTCCATCGCGAATTTTTTGAAGACGTCCTCGCGGAGAAGATGGTGGCCAGTTCCACATACAGAAGCGATTAAAGATTTCGCCTATCAGTATAACGTTGCTTCCCATTTTATTTCGTTTTTGTATTATTATTATTATTTTAGTTTTGCTGTTGCGGAGAGGCCACGCTGCATTGTTCTCTCCAAAGCGCAGTCCTGCATAGATTTTTATGAGAGATCGGCGGTTTCCCATGCAGAAAGTTTCTCTTCTCTACGCCACCCACAGTGTCCAAGGTGAAAGGCAGTAACGAATGCAGCTTGGCACCGATGGCGTTTCAGGAGTTGCCAGAATGAAGTTGAACATAACATCGGACTGTCTTAGGGACTCCGCTTCCGCATTTGTACTCTGGGTTTACTTCCGAAGCATTTCCCATGATTGGGTATGGCTGCAATGCAGTGGAGGTTTAAATTCAAAATCATCTTCTCTTTATGCAAATGTACAAGCGTATTTGTCAAAGGCGTGCTAAAACAACTAACTATATCCATTGCAAACGCACTTTTAAATTCAAGGAATCTTTTCAACGTTTTAGGGGAGGGAAGCCCTTTATAATCTTGGTGAAATGTGAATTTGAGTGGCTTTAAATTGGGGAATTTTTGTTCATCATAAATAGAGACTTATATCGTCTTCCGGTGAGGACATAGCACTTTTTTTTTTAATATCATCTACGATAATGATGCTAACAATTATGAGGGTTCTAACTTGATAATTCCCATTCTGAGGGAAAAATCATACACATTCACGAATAAACACCCGAGCTAATTTATATTTTCACAATACAACTTCCTTGAAACATGTTAGATATTTACAAGAACTGATCAAAAAGTATCGGGACTGATTCCTATGATAACGAGGCTGAAGTACTTGGTCAAACCGCTTGGCGCAGACCGACCTAGAACGTTGTGGCGTATGCATGTGTTGTTTCAACGTTCTCGCTCAGTTCCCTTGTTTACAGCAGTGTTTGGAAGGAAAGTGTGCAGAGTGTGGTCATCTCACGATACCGCAAAGATTTTCATCGGTGACCATGGCTTCTGAAGCAGTTTTTAGCCAAGGGCCACGGTCCGGCAGCCAATACATATCCGATATCTAGCCGCTTACATTTTCCACTTTTCCCAAAATAAAGTTCCAGAAATGTTTCCATCAATATAAAGGAAGCGAGATGAAGTACGTGTATTCAGAACAGAACTTCTTCGAAGGAGATTAAATCCCGAATGTGATATGTGCTGTAGTTTTCCTTTTATTGAAACAGTCCTGAGACTTTTTGATGTCATATACATAGTTTAGACACCGTATGCCTAAATCAAAGATGCCATTGTAGGAGCAGTTTCTTACTGCTATACAATTTGATGGTCATTCTGAATACGAGTATGTCTGTCTAAACTACTTAGGACCTTATCTTCCGGAAGTCATTATCTGTCAAGAGAATTCATTTAGTTATTTGTACATTTCTTTACTAGTAAGTTTTTGGTTGCTGTTGCTTTTTTGTTTTTTTGTTTTTTAATCTTGTTTGTTTTTTTTTTAAGTTTTCTTTTTTAGTCACATGTTTTCTCTCGTTTGGTGCACCAAGGAAATACGATATCTACTTTTCTTTTTACTCATTTTTTTCTCCACTTTATACGACAATTCCTTTTCTTCTGTTGTTTTTCTAGTTATTTCTTTCTCTATATACTGCTCGCCAGGAGACGACGCGAGTTTTTTTCCGCTAATTCTTTTTTTTTATTTTTTCGCCCGATTTCTTTACTTTTTGGAGGAATCTATCTCCGTTTCTTTCTCCAGTAAATTACTCGTTATTTCTTAACCTCTTTCTGTTGCCTCCCACGCAAATCTCTTGATTTTTTTCTTATATATTATGCTACGTATGTGTGTCTAGCTTTCTGTTAGTATGCGACGTGAACAAACTTTCTTTTGTATGCTTTTTTTCCAAGCCGGAAGGCAGAGAACCGAAAGTTTTTCCACTCTCTACAGCATAGATCTAAAAAGCTTCGCTTCAAGATAGTGATCTATTTCAAAAGGGCTGCGAATCCAATTTTTTCAAACAGAAGGCAGACATTACACAGTTTTTTTTTAATACATTTCACTGTTGTTCCAAAATCGGTTTCGTTTTGCCATCAAGTATTTTAAGCCGTCTATATTCCTTTTCAAGTCACATTTACTTCCATTTAAATTCGCTATTGTTTATTTTCTCCCCAGTAAAATACGACTGGTGTTGATACACTAAATTCAATCAAAATGTTCTGTTGGTCGGAAAGTGTTCATTTTAGCGGTATTGTGTGGAGAACCGGTAATGTATTTTCCTCAGCATTTGTTCATTTTCCACATCTGGCTTTTAACGAGGTACATACGCTTACCCTAGAAACACAAACCCTGCGAGCTAAATGTTTTATCTTCTTACAGCAGGAAGAGATTTCAGAAATGTGTACGCAAAAATAGGTTAAAACAAGGAAATTTATTTTTAAATAGCTGATATATCTTTTTTTTGCCTTACCTATTCTGATTCTTCTGACATGTATCCAACGAAGAATCAACTCTTGAACTGGCATCTCTGCTTTAGTCGCTTATGTAACTTTCATAAATTTATGGCGTCTCGACTTCATGAATTTAACCAAAGTATTCAATTGGCAAATAGTTTATGATTTCACTGTTGAAATTGCTATATTCAATCATACATTTTATACAAATAGTTTTCATTATTTCACTTCCGGTGATCGCTACAGCCATCTTGTTTTCTTGTCAACTTCGATTTTTAAAAAATTAGATGCGATGCCAATCGCTATTATCTGTATTTACGAAAACTCTCTCTCTCTCTCTCTCTCTCTCTCTCTCTCTCTCTCTCTCTCTCTCAGAGACACACACAAAAACACGCACACAGTAACCCTTACATCTTAAATGATTAATAAAATAAAATAAATAAATATTTAAATTATGAAAAATAAGAAAAAAAAAATAAACGCCAAGTTCATAAATTTAACATTTTCTAACAGTGTGATGTTTCCTTGAAACATTACTTGCAAAATGTACGTGTGTATTTAAAGTAGGAGTTTTTCGAATTTTTGGCCTTTCCTCCTCGAAAAAACAGATAGAAAAAGGTTTTTGTCGCTTTCATCCAGATTGATTTACAGGCTAATACTTCCAGAAATGACGTTACCTCATTAATTCTAATTATATATTTACCAACATTACGTTGGTACATATATAATTGTTTTTAAATAATCCAGTAAATGACGTTACCTCATTAATTCTATGGTTGTCAATTAGTCATTTAGAATGAATGATGCCTGGAACGTTGGTAAATATATAATTGTTTCTAAATACTCCCGGAAATGACGTTACCTCATTAATTCTATAGTTGTCAATTAGTCATTTAGAATGAATGATGCCTGTAACGTTGGTAAATATATAATTGTTTCTAAATACACCCGGAAATGACGTTACTTCATTAATTCTATAGATGTCAATTAGTCATTTAGAATGAATGGTGCTTGTAACGTTGGTAAATATATAATTGTTTTTAAATACTCCCGGAAATGATGTTACCTCATTAATTCTATAGTTGTCAGTCATTTTGAATGAATGGCTGTATTGTTGGTAAACACTGAAATCCTCAATTGCAGATATCCGAATATTTCAAATGAAATACTAATTGATGGTACTCGCTATTTAAGTGTTAAAATCATTCCGATAACCTAAGAAAATCCAATAAACACAACATAGTTTTGAATAGTGCTCGAAATTATCAGAATATCCACACGAAAATGCGGTGGCTTTACGCACACCCCGTTCTACATCGCTTAGAACAGACCTTTCAGGTGAAAGAAGGAACTACATTAGCAAGTAGTTTTTTTTTTTTTTTTGACACTTTTGAAAAAATCAGTTAAGTGCCATGCGTAATACACGCATAGGCGATTATGTGTCTTTCAATACATGACTGACGAAGCAGATTTTTATACCGCAGTATATCTTTCTGCAATGGACCATTTGCTATCCAAGTCTATAGAACCCGGTCTGTCCTGCGATTTACACATACCTGGGAGAAGAAGAGGATTCATATCTGTTGCAGATTCCGTGAATGGAATCCTGCACAAATAAATGAGCAACGCCGGTAATTGAGATAGAAAAATAAGTGTATTAAACGTAAGAATACAGACTTGAAGTGAAGATTAGTAGTCCAGGAATGCGGGTTAGTAGAAAGTATATGTACAAATCTCTGTAAGTAAATTATATATATATATATATATATATATATATATATATATATATATATATATATATATATATATATATATATCTGTGGACTCTTGTATAACTCTCTGGGAACAACCTGTGTCTGTCTCTGTATCTCTCAACCTGTCTCAACGTATTTCAACAGCAGGTATTTTTTCTTTCAGTATAAGTATACTTTGGACGAGTCCATCTCATGTAAAAAAGTGGAGAACCCCACAACAATACCCTTCCCAAGGGTATTACCAAGTAAGTGAATGTAATAGATTCAACTGGAATTTGTATCCATTATATTCACTTGCGTGTTTGTAGTGGATGTAAGAAGAATGCGTGAATATTTAAGATTGTGCTGCAAATAAAATATGCAATATCCACAAACATAAATTATAAGAAATGGCCAAATGGTAAGGGTATTCAATCACGACAAAAAATACATGTTTGAAACAACAAATTAAATTTTATATACGCAATTTACAATTTCTTTGTTTGTAATGGTGTGTGCAAATGTATATTTTAGAGATAAAAGTTCTTTGCTGTTTCGGAAATGTTGAATGTCTAAAAAGCTGTCTGCCTTTGATTGAAAGAGTTGAATTTAACTTCGACAAAAGATTTTTCTATGAAAGATATTAAGTGAAAAAGTTTGTTGTATGAATTTTTCTAATCTCTCATAAAAGAAGTTTGCTTCTTTGGCGGTGAATTTGACACATAATTCCCGTGTGTATCTTTCGCGTGTGTGAGTCTCAAAACGCGACGAAAATTCGTTTGCTCTTTCGATTTATAATTTTTTTTTTGTTTTTTGTTTTTTAACAACGAAATCGGCTCCAGCGGCTTGGTAGCTTGTAGCGAATTTTTCTGAAAAATGCTTGGGCGAATGTTGTATTTTTTATTTTTTAGCCAATAAGATTTCTTGAAACATTTAAATTAGGGATGAATTTGAGAAAGAGTTTTTTTTTTATGTCAGTTGAGCCTATTTTTGCCCAAATTTTGACTGTTTTGTTATGGAAATTTCTCGAAGGTTATTTTTATTTAACAACCAATGAAATTCATGAAAATGTTTGAACATTTAAATGAAGTTTACTAAAAGTTGATCAAACACATTTAAATATTATCATGAGTTCATATAAGTCTTAAATTCGTAGTTGAATCTTTAGATAATGATGTGCGTATTGTTGTTTGAATTATTATCTTGCACTGCTGATAAAATCCCTCCTGGATCAAGAAATAATGAAATAGAGAAGAAGAGACTGGATTATTACGATCTTTCTTTCCAAAGAGATTATTTTCTTCCCCTCAATCCTTATTTAAAATGAGAAAAATCCTAACGATCATATAGCTTCTATGACTGTCCTTGACGTCACGAGCTGCGACGAGATTTTCGCTTCCGCGTCTCGTATATATGAGTTTGACGTTACTTGGAAATTTTCAATCAGCAAAGGCGGAATGTCATTCTCATTTCATCCGTTGTTGTTTCATTTATTGAAATTGTCATCTTTGATAATGGCTTGTGTAAGCCGAAAGCTTATATTGGATTTAAACATGTATCAATATGGTGTTTTCCTTTCGTCTTTCAATGATAATGTGATTAAGCTTATCAGACAATATGAAAAGAACTTACTTAAAATAAATGGACAAAACTTGCCTATATTATTTAATGAAACATGCATTAATATATATATATATATATATATGTGTGTGTGTGTGTGTGTGTGTGTGTGTGTGTGTGTGTCAAAGTGTAGGAGAAGGAACAGTAGGATTACAGCGTTCGAAACATTAATTTAAAAATAGTGCTCAATATATAAAGCAGAGCCGTAAATATTTATTTATCTTATGCAGTGTTACATTAGAACATGCACATATCCACTACAGAATTGTACATTTTTGTTTCAACGTTGTAAAGGGAAAACCTTTTCTAGACATCTTATCAGATGGTGAATTACGGTGTAATCTTCCTCCTGATGAGATGTCTAAAAAAGGTTTTCCCTTTTTTGAGGTTGAAACAAAATGTATAATTTTGTATTGACATGTGCATGTTCTAATGTAATACTGCATATGAATAAATATATATATATATATATATATATATATATATATATATATATGAATATTGTAAAAAAAGTAGTCATTCAAAGAATAAATCAATAAAGTTACGGTACAATGTCTAACTCCCTTCACTAACAAATTAAATAAGGCATTAACTCACGGAGATAACTCGTTGACCGACGCGAGCGTTGTTTTTAGTATTATTAAATTGGATTGGATGTTCGGTCCATATTGCAAGTACTTTCGATAAAACATTTTCCATCCTCATGCACAGATGTTTTTTTTCTCAATTTCAGGTAATTTCGGGTAAAATTCCAAGACGAAAATGAATGTGATACTTGTCGAAAGATGTTTTTTTTAAGTGTTATTATTAACAATTAAGTATTGTTTTCGCGTGCTTGCGAATGGTATATATTTATCGAGAATACTTGCAATATGAACCGAACATCTAACCCATTTTACAATTAATAAAAACAAGTGTTTCGTAATTCAACGAGTGGTCAGTGAGTTAATGTTTATTTAATATGTTAGCGAAGTGAATTCTTCATTAATTACATTAACTTTATTGATTCATTCTTTGAATGACTTCTTTACAATATTAATTAATCTGAATTATTTGCTATATATATATGAATGTATGTCTTATTATTTTTTCTTTATTTCACACTTGTTGCAGGGATTCGATTCAACTGTTCTTCCAGCTATGATTTAATTAGCAAAACTTCTACCAGTATGTCATTATTATCGCTTCTAAATGCATACAATCAAAAATGTTTTCTGGTTTTAAAATATCTTTAAATGACCCGCAAAATGTTTCAAAGCCGTAAAAAACAAATCAATAAACAGATATATGACTACCGCATTTGTCACAACTGATATATATATATATATATATATATATATATATATATATATATATATATATATATATATGCAAGTATTTGTATATGTATATGCGTATATACCGATGAAAAATTTAAAACTTTACGTTACTATCAAAAGTTAAAATCTGTTTTTATCTAAATTGCTAAACTTATACAACCCCTCACCTTTTCCCTTTTTTCTTTTTTCTTTTTCCCATATCATTTCCCTTAAGTTGACCCATTAAATAGGTCAATGTTTGATTCTTACCCCGCCTTCCTCAATATTACGTATTGAAATATAAAGATAAATTTTAAACTCTCTCGTCCCTCTCTAAACTCGACCATGTCTCTCACACCATTCATAATCACCCACTAATTCAACTTATATAAACTGCTCGTCAAAAGTGTAAATTTTAAATTCATTTTTCATTTCACCTTCGAAAGTGTTGTGGATCCCGCGTGAAAAATAGGTAACCAATAAATGACAAACGCAAGTATTTAAGCTAAGAAATTAAATGTATTTACACAAAATACAAAAGGTAATGCTGTTAGTAAAATTCAGGAACACGGTTAGTAGCAAATACAGATAGATAAATACAGTCTCGAAGTAGGACTTCCTTAGAGTCTACGTGCTTGTAACTGACTTCTACAAGAGGTTACTTCACTCCATCCGACACCCTACGACTCCAGTATGACTCTTGTACGACTTATGTACGACTCATGTACAACTCATGTACGACTCATCTTCTCTGCCTGACTGTGGCTATTTTATGGCAGCAGGATGAGTCCATTATATCCGAAAAGGGTGGACCCCATAACAGAAAGTAAAGTCTGAAGGTCCAGAGAAAAATAAAATTCTCTGGTGAAATAAATTACTACAATGAAGCCTTAAATTGGTCTGTTTTTCATTTAAATTAAATTATATATATGAAGAAATATATTCTTAAGATGTGCTATATTTATGGGATAAAGTGCTCAATATCAGAGATAGAGCGTGTGTAAATATAAAAGTGAACATAGAAGTCAACACTTACAGGCGACGGTCTGTTTCATGCTAGATGCAATCCTCACGCCACGATTGCGTCTAGCGTGAAACAGAATGTCGCCACTAAGTGTTGATTTCAATGTTAACTTTTATATATATATATATATATATATATATATATATATATATATATATATATATATATATATATATATATATATATATTATCATTTTAAAAGGAGATCCTCTGCATAATATAAATACACTGACAAATCAATCCCTTACTTGTTAAAGAGTTACTTGTTCTTATCTCAGTTCGTTTTTGTTCGCTGCTATCAATAACATTAGGTCACTTTGGATCTTGAAATTTGCAAATAATAATAAAGTATAGGTAACTCTGTAAGATATAAAGAATCGAGTTGACACTGTATTTATAATATACTTAGCATCCCTCATCAGAGATGAAAAAACAAAAAAAATCAATCGATAATTTTCGATTCTTGTTAACCTTAGCTGTAGCTGAATGTGGACTGCCATTTCCCGCCACACGCAGAAATATGTACAGTAACGTCCAAAACTAAGGGACAAAATTTTAAAACCTAATATTTGTTCGAAATAACAACTGTGAAAAGCTGAAATTTTGACAACTAGTAGTCGTTATCATCCATAATAACATACTAAAATTTGAATCATTTGCAAAGGATAGAAAAAAAATTATAACAATTATTTATTTATTTTCAAATTTGGAACGTCCAAAACTAAGGGACAAAATTGAGAAAAACAATGTAAACGGCAAAAAAACAATAAAAATACATGTACAATCAATATTTAGTAAATGAGCCCTTGCTCTCAATGACAGCTGCACATCTTCGTCTACAAGAACGAATCAGTTCTTGACAATCCTCGATACTAATTTTAGACCATTCTTCTTGAAGCTTCACCCACAAATCCTCCGTGTTAGTGGGATTTCTTTCCATAACTTTCACTCCTAAGGTCTTCCAAAGATTTTCTATTGGATTTAAGTCAGGACTTTGCGGTGGCCAATCCATAATTTCCAAATCTTGCTCGCTAAGGTAACTCATTACCACCTTTGCCTTGTGACATTGGTCATTATCTTGCATAAAGGTAGCCCTATCGAAACCTGAATTCTGTATGATTATCACAACATGATCTTGAACAATGTTTTTATAGATCTGCGCGTTTACACGAGTTTGTAACCGGACAAGAGGCGTTGTACCTTGGCTAGAAAATATTCCAAATACCATAACGCTTCCGCCCCCAAACTTGACAGTTTTCTTAGTACACTTTGCACTTAATCTTTCACCAATACGTCTCTTTACATTGTTTTTTCCATCATTTCCAAATAAATTAAACTTGCTTTCATCACTGAAAAATACTTTTGCCCAATTTTCATATGTCCAAATTACATACCTGTTTGCAAACTCTAATCTCTTCTTCTTATTCTTCGAACTAACAAGTGGTTTCTTCCCTGGGGTTCGATTAAACAGCCCTATTTCTAGCAGTCGTCTACAAACAGTCTATCTTGACACATTAACACATGAGGTACTATTCATAACCCTTTTTAATTTCTGTGCAAGACTTAAACGGTTCTTTAATGACATACGCTGCATTATTCGATCTTCTCTTGCCGAAGTTTTTCGGGGTCTGCCGGTTTTAAAAGCACTAACTATTTTGCCAGTATCATTGTAGGATTTAACAACCCTGCCTACAACACTCTTGGAACGTTTCACTTTCTCTGAAATCACTCTAATGGTGTGCTTTTCCTTGTGTAGCTTCACAATAGCTTGTCTCACAGAGTAATCAAGTTTTTGGCGTTTCGCCATGGTGCCGGCTGATGCAACGTTTACAAATGACAAAGTAAGACTTATTCTTTAGAGGAAATCAAAAAAATTGAATATAGCATACTGTTTACATTGTTTTTCTCAATTTCGTCCCTTACTTTTGGACGATCCTATTTTGAAAATAAATAAATAATTGTTATAATTCTTTTTCTATCCTTTGCAAATGATTCAAATTTTAGTATGTTATTATGGATGATAACGACTACCAGTTTTCAAAATTTCAGCTTTTCACAGTTGTTATTTAGAACAAATATTAGGTTTTAAAATTTTGGCCCTTAGTTTTGGACGCTACTGTATATAACACCAGCTTTTGCCCAGTTCGAAGCCGAAGCCGTTGTAAATATATATTGGTGTCTAGTTTTTGAATTGTTTTTTATTCCCCCACCATCCATAGATAAATTGTACGTATGTGTACAAGTAGGATATCGTCGAGACTTTGGGGAATTATGGTGATTGTAATAAGAATGTGTTGTTTTAGTGTAAGGAATATTGTGGTATGTTTGGGTCAGTGATTATGGCTAAGTAAGTTTAATGATAAGACAGATGGAAAGCAGTCTTCTCCTAACTGCCTTTTTGGACTTGTGCCACATTTCTTGAACACACACAGACACACACACAGACACACACACACTAAAAAAAACAAAAAAAAAACACTCAGAATTCGTTTGTATGAATATCGGTTGTGGACTGGGGCAGGTATAGGCTGGTTAACTTTAATGCCTCAAAAACAAAACTACTCTCTATTACTCACCAGAGAGAAACATCCCTGCCCCCCAACATTAGAATGTCTGACGCTCAACTCCACGAGAGCACCTCTTTGCGACTTCTCGGTCTCACATTGTCCGCTGACCAATATGGAATGAATACATGTGCCGTGCCAGGAGATTTTTCTCACCGGAGTCAAGCCTTCAAATCTACAAATCAACCACTCGACCTTGCACGGAGTATTCCTGCCATATATGGTCTGACGCCCCTTCTGTTTGCCTTAGGGTTCTTGATAAGATCCAGAGACGGATATGCAATGTAATTAGCCCTGATCTGGCATCTCGTCTGCAGTCGCTCTCTCCCAGACGTGCCGTTGATCCCCTGTCGTTTTTTTACAACTACTTTCAAGGTAACTGCTTCGGTGAGCTGCTTTCACTGGTTCCCAGACTTCATGAATTTAAGCGTTCAACTAGGCTGGCATCTCGCTCCCACCCTTTTCACTATCGAAACAGTTAAATGTAGCCGTCTCTTCTACTCCAATTGCTTCATGTCTCGCACTTCTCTTCTGTGGAACTCCCTCCCCATTTCTTGTTTTCCTGATAACTATAATCTTCAACTATTCAAATGTAACGTCTCCCGATGCCCTGATCTATCCTCTAACTGTCTCTTCATTCTTTCCTCTATCACTCCTCTTTGTTCTCGCTCCAACTCTGAAACCCTTTGCGTGCTAGTGGCTTCCTGCCTTGCTTGGGGTTGAATGCTTAAAAAAAAAAAGAAAAAGAATATGTATTCTTCGTAAGAAATCAGTTTGTAGATCGGGTCTCATTGACGTATTTTTTGTAAAGAGAGAATGTAGAGAGTCTGGTGTATTTAGTTTATTTTGTTTTACGTTATATCAGAATCAGTGGGTTAATTAATGCCCTCAAGATTTGTATTGCTGCAATCTTTTTTTTTTTTCAAAAAATGTATTGCTGGAAATATTTCTTCCCTTCAAAAATGCATTGCTGATAATACTTATTTTCTTATAAAATGTATTGCTGGTAATAATGTATTGCTGATAATAATGTATTGCTGGTAATAATGTATTGCTGGTAATAATTTTTCATCAAAAAATTTATTGCTGTAGTAAAACCTATTTTTACACTTTCATCCAGTTTGTAGTTAACTATTTGTCCAGAGTTCGGACCCTAACAGGTGCTACCGCCCCGGGTCATGGTGGACCTGGATACACTAGCAATTAAAATGTGGTTCCACGCACTTCAAACCCCCCCCCCCTGATTAGAGGCCTTGCTGTTGGGTGTAGTTTGTCGTTTTACCCCGGACGCGGACGTATTTTATCTTCTTAACCATGATGCTATTAACTGGGAAAAAGAGAATTAGTCTAACAATCAAAAATATGTTTTAGATTTATAATAACTCACAAAGAGTTGAAAGTGACAAAAATAATTCAATCCAATAAATAAATCATAATGTTAATAATTCATATGTAAAATTCATGCATAATGAATCGACATTTGATGTGAGAATGTGTATGCATCGGCGAGAAAAAAAAAGAGTATTAACATGATCACAAAAAGTAATAGTTCGTTGGTGAGGTTTTTTCAAGTGACTACTCACATAAAGAAAAGAAATTGCAAAAGAAAAAATGACAATAAATGGGAAAACATAGATTTTCAAGAAAATATATAAAAATAAATGCGTATATAGTTCTCTTTATATTGTCTACATTGTCTTCGTCTCCTTCTCTTCGTCGTCATTTTGGCAACGGGAGAGAAAATATAACATGAAATCAAGAAGAAAAAACCATCAACGTTTACTACATACGCGTCTTTGCTTTGAAATGATGGATGACCTCAATGGCGGAATTACTCGACCGATGGTCTTTGTAACATTGCTTCGTTTCGATATTAAAATTATCCAACGGGGAATATACAACTGTCACGCTTCGAATTTAAAACTTTATCAAACTTTTTAGGCAATAATACTATTAATGATGACGAGAATATTCTCAGAGGAACACGGAGGAAATAATTCATCTACTTAATGTGGCTATAAAAGAAGGGCTGAGATTTGATGAGATCACAGCGTATCTACAGATTTTTAAGAGGGGTTCTAAGAAACTACAGAACAGGGAGTTGACAATTGCATCGATGTAAGCGTAATTGTAGTAATCCAGAAATCCTTTGCCGAAGAATAGAGCATATCCAGAAATAATGTTTCCAAGAACATTACATTTTAAACCTCAGGTCAAAAAACAATCTTTATCTATACTTACCCTCGGAATCTTCTCTTCTTACCCCGTCTTTTTAAATCAAATCACACACCTCATTCAACATAGTCATTCTAATAGTAACCATCTAATTTGAGGGCCTTGTACTAAATGAACATATATCTGAGAAATGTTACCAGCTTGGACTCAAATGAAGGCTAACAGATATTTATTCACTTATTCATCGAATCCATTCAAGATATTGGCATTAATAACTCACCACAGTTTTCTGTTTTGTTGGATTATTTCATTGTTTAATACTTTAGTTCACTGAGTCTATGTCTGCAGTACCCGGACAAGCGTTTGATTTCCCAATTGTCAACAAATTCGCGAGCAAACGAATGCTATGCCAGCAAATTAGCGAACAAACAATTTTAACAAATTCTCTTACAGAAAATATCAGCAAATTCGCAAACAATGTCAACAAATTTGCGAACAAATAATTACCATTTCAACAGATTTGAGAAAAAAAATTTAATCTACTAGGCTGTGGAACATTCCTGGGTGTAGAACTTGGATCCATAAAAATCTAATGCTCAGATTGTCACTGTTTGTCACGCTTGGCTACATTTACAGAATGTTCTTTTTTCTTATTAATGCTGTTTTAAATGCTGCTGCGGAAGCCTGTGGTAAAGAGGGAAGTACAAAAGAAACTTAGACGACAGATTTCAAGACAGTGGAAGGTAAACAAAAATAATGAATAAAGATTTAATTTAAAAACTTCTAAAATAAAACGGAATGGATTAGCACCTGATGAAGGCAGGAAAATGGCAGAAACATTTTGCGATTAAAATAAAACAAATAAAAACAAAATGGGGATATTAGTCCGAATGTAAATAATGGTATCTTCTTATCCCAAAAATTCTTATTAGTATCATTCCACAAACGGAAAAAAAATTCTACAAATAGGATGTGACATCTCAAAGAAGTTGACTATACAAAAATGTGAAGGAAAAATATGAACATATAGTAAAATGAAATTTATACTAGGAAATCTATCATTCATTTTGCCGTTTTTATAATTCCATCAGAAACTCGGAGAGCGTGTGTTTCCACAGTTTCTGTTTGGTACATTAGAACCACTATATATTCTTGGGAAACATAGGCGTGTACTTTAGCATTGAACTCTGTACAGTTTCAAAGACTGGATGCTATCCAAGGAGAGATAGCCCAGTCTATTCTACCCAATCAGTCAGTTATATGTCATGCGTGATACAAGCTTAGTTGATCATGTATCTATCGATACATGACTGACTGACTGGCAGATTTGTATTTTTCAAGCAGTAAGTTACCATATCTTTCTGCGGTAGACCAATTGTCATCCAAAGTTATAGAACTCGGTCTGTCCTGCTATTAACCCATAGATGGGTGGAGAAGAAGAGGATGCATAAAATTCCCAAGGTATTAGCACATAAGTGAATGTAGTTGATCTGACTGGATTTCGACCTCGGCTCTCCGATTTATCAATCATAGCTACTCTACAATGGAACGCATTAATGATGCCGGGAGAGATGGATTCTAGCTTTCCGTAGAGTATTTCCGCAAAAGAGAACGTAACATACTGGAACAGAATTCAAACTCGTCCCGTCACTTTCACTTTCTGCGCCTATATCCCTTCGCTAGCATATAAGGCGAGTGAACTATTTTCTAAGCCTATATCCATTCGCAAGGATATAAGGCGAGTGAACTGTTTACTACGCCTATATCTCTTCGCTAGCTTATAAGGCTAGTGAACTATTTACTACGCCTGTATCCCTTTGCTAACATATAAGGCGAGTGAACCATTTTCTGCGTCTATATCCCTTCGCTAGCGTATAAGTCTAGTGAACCATTTTCTGCGCCGATATCCGTTCTCTAGCTTATAAGGCGAGTGAACCATTTTACTGCGTCTATATATCTTCGCTACCTTATAAGGCGAGTTGACAATTTTCTGTGCCTATATCCTTTCGCTAGCTTATAAGGCGAGTGATCTATTTTCTGCACCTATATCCCTTCGCTAGCTTAAAAGGCGAGTGAACTATATTCTGCGCGTATATCCCTTCGCTAGCTGATAAGGCGAGTGAATTATTTTCTGCGCCTATATCCCTTCATTAGTTTATAAAGCTAGTGAACCATTTTTGGCGCTTATATCCCTTCGCTAGCTTATAACGCCAGTGAACCACTGCGCTTATAACACTTCGCTAGGTTATAAGGCTAGTGAACCATTTTTCTACGCCTATATTCCTTCGCTAGCTTATAAGGCGAGTTTACAATTTTATTGCGCATATATCCATTCGCTCGCTTATAAGGAAGCCTTTTCTACGCCGATATCACTTCGGTAGCTTATAAGCGAGTGAACTATTTTCTGCGCCGATAACAATTCGCTAGCTCATCAGGCGAGCGAACTATTTTCTTCGCTTATATCCTTTCGCTACCTTATAAGGCTAGAGAACCATTTTCTGCGTCTATACTCCTTCGCTAGCTTATATGGCGTGTGAACAATTTTTTGCCCCGATATCCGTTCGCTAGCTTGTAAGGCGAGTGAACTTTTTTCTGCGCATGTATACCCTCACTAGCTTATAAGGTGAGTGAACTATTTTCTGCGCCTATATCACTTCGCTAGCTTATAAGGCTAGTGACTCATATTCTGCGCCTAAATCCTATTCCCTAGCTTAGGTGAGTGAACTATTTTATTAAGGTGAGTGAACTATTTTATGCGCCTATATCCCTTCGCTAACATATAGCAAGTGAAGTATTTTATGCGCATATATTCCTTCGCCATCTAATATATCGAGTAAACTATTTCCTGCGTCTATACCACTTCGCTTGCTTATAAGGTGAGTGAAAATTTTTTTGCTCCTATATCCGTTCGCTAGCTTATAAGGCGAGTGAACTATTTCCTGGGCCTATATCCCTTCGTTAGCTGATAAAGCGAGTGATCTATTTTCTGTGCCTATATCCCTTCGCTAGCTGATGAGGCGAGTGATCTATTTTCTGCGCCTATATCCCTTCGCTAGCTCATAAGGCTAGTGAACCATATTCTGCGCCTAAATCCCCTCGCTAGCTGATGAGGCTAGTGAACCATTTTCTGCGCCTATATCCCTTCGCTAACTTATAAGTCAAGTAAACCATATTCTGCCCCTATATCCCTTCGCTAGCTCATAAGGCTAGTGAACCATATTCTGCCCCTATATCCGTTCGCTAGCTTATGAGGCGAGTGAACCGTATTCTGCGCCTCAATCCCCTCCCTAGCTTATAAGATGAATGATCTGTTTTATGCGCCGATATCCGTTCGCTAGCTTATATAGAGAGTGAACTAATTTCTGCGTCTATATACTTTAGCTAGCTTATAAGGCGAGTGAACCATATTCTGCGCCTATATACCTTCGCTAGCTGTTAAGGCTAGTGAACCATTTTCTGCGCATATATCCCTTCACTAGCTTATAAGGCGAGTGAACTATTCTCTGGGCCTATATTCCTTTGCTACCTGATAAGGCGAGTGATCTATTTTTTGCGCCTATATCCCTTCGCTAGCTCATAAGGCTAGTGAACCATATTCTGCGCCTAAATCCCCTCGCTAGCTTCTCAAGCTAATGAACCATTTTCTGTGCCTATATCCCTTCGCTAGCTTATAAGGCTAGTGAACCATTTTCTGCGCCTATATCCCTTCGCTAGCTTATAAGGCTAGTGAACCGTATTCTGCGCCTCAATCCCCTTCCTAGCTTATAAGATGAGTGAACTATTTTCTGCGTCTATATACTTTCGCTAGCTTATAAGGCGAGTGAACCATTTTCTGCACCTATATCCCTTCGCTAGCTTATAAAGCGAGTGAACTATTTTCTGCGCCTATATACCTTTCTAACTTATAAATCTAGTGAACAATTTTCTGCGCATATATCCCTTCACTAGCTTATAAGGCGAGTTATCTATTTTATGCGCCTATATCCCTTCGCTACCTCATAACGCTAGTGGACCATATTCTGCGCCTAAATCCCCTTGCTAGCTTATAAGGCTAGTGAACTAATTTCTGCGCCCATATCCCTTCGCTAGCTTATAAGGCGAGTGAAATATTTTCTGCGTCTCTATCCATTCGCTAGCTTATAAGGCGAGTGAACCATTTTCTGCGTCTATGCTCCTTTGCTTGCTTATAAGGCAAGTAAACAATTTTTTGCGCCTATATCAGTTCGCTAGCTTATAAGGTGAGTGAACGCTTTTCTACGCTTATATTGCTTATAAGGGGAGTGAACTATTTTCTGCGCCTATATCCCTTCACTAACTTATAAGGCTAAGGAACTATTTTCTGCGCATATATCCCTTCCCTAGCTTATAAAGCGAGTGATCTATTTTCTGCGCCTATATTTCCATTCACCATCTCATAAGGCTAGTGAACCATATTCTGCGCGTATATCCCTTCGCTAGCTTATAAGCCTAGTAAACCTTTTTCTGCGCCTATATCCCTTCGCTAGCTTGTAAGGCTAGTGAACCATTTTATGCGCCTTAATCCCTTCGCTTGCTTATAAGGCTAGTGAACGTTTTTCTGCTCCTATATCCGTTCACTAGCTTATAAGGCGAGTGAACTATTTTCTGCGCCTATATCCATTCGCTAGCTTATAAGGCAAATTTCGTTTATACTAAGAGATTTTTGTCCATGTTGACAATGCAGTTAATTTCCCAGATCAATTCTTTGGACCAGACTAATTGTTAAAAAATGACAATTGGAAAAAAAATCTTAACATCTTCACATAAACCAGACGCTATGACAGAAGCGTCTATACTTTAAACTTTCGATTTCTTTTTTGCCTTGAAAACGTCAGACGACGAAAGGCGTCGGCAAAATTTAATATTTTTTCCAGTTGTCATTTTATACGAATTTATATATATATATATATATGTGTGTGTGTGTGTGTGTGTGTGTGTGTGTGTGTGTGTGCGATAAATTATAATTTTAAGTTATGCTGTATTTATGGGTTAAATTGCTCAGTATCAGTGATAGTGCATATACATAAATATAAAAGTGGACATTGAATTCAACAGCCAGATTCGACAGTCTGTTTTATTCTAAACGCAGTCATCAGGACATGTGCGTTGTGTTTTTGCTCGATTTTTATATATTTCTCAGGTTAGTGATGCATTGTGGGTATTCTATTGCTTTGTGGGTAGTCTGCTGTATTATTCCAATGGTTATTTTGGTTGGCGTGGTTTATTAATTTCTTTATTATTTACTTAGTTTTTTGTTTAGATTAATTCATTTTAATTGTTTTGTTTATTCATTTCATTTTATTTATTTTCATTTTTTCTTGTTCGTTTTAAATTTTCGATTCTTCAGTAAAATAGTAAAAATTTTGTGTTCGAATCTGTATTTTGAAATGAGTTAAGGTTGTTTATATAATAGTTTATTTTTGCCTGGGAAGATAGCCCATGCCCAGCAAAATAACCGTTAGAATAATACAATAGACTCCACACAATACTATAGAATACCCACAATACATCACTAACCTGAGAAATATAGAAAATGTCGAGTAAAAACACTTATCATGAACCATGCTGTCGCTTCCCGGTGTTGAGTTCAATGTCCACTATATATATACAGTGACTATTATAGCTATATAGCGAGACTCTTCGCAGATGCGAATTGAGTCACTGTCGGTCACCGGGCGTGTTTCTAAAAATAAATACGCTAAAAAATTCGGTTTATCCCTACCGTGCTTAATGGTTAGAATCTACGACTAACACCAATTCAGTCGGGTTTCGATCCTTGCTAGAGGCAACCGGATATCTAGCCACACTTATGAGCTGCGAAACAACCTGTCTTTGGATTACGTTATATATATATATATATATATATATAATAAAAAGCCTTAGACACTGATATTCCATGGTCATAATTTATTGCATTGGAATCGTAAATACGATCCAATTCATCAGACCTACAAATTCAAAACTTTTTTGAATTTGTAGGTCTGATGATTACGATTCCAATGGAATAAATTATGACCATGGAATATTAGTGTTTAAGCCTTTTTATTATATCCTTACTCTGTCCTGGACATTGAGTTCTACCTGGATTCTATCCTCTTGGATTTATTTTTTATACAAATATACATGTATGTGTATGTATGTATATATATATTTATATATTTTAGATATATGATTCCATATGTATGGGTATTTTTACCACTATTATATTTTATATATATATATATATATATATATATATATATATATATATATATATATATAGAGAGAGAGAGAGAGAGAGAGAGAGAGAGAGAGAGAGAGATTTTCAAAGACTATACAACGAAAAAAATGATAAATTACTCGCCAAAGCAGAAGCCTTCTTTATGGTGTGAACAAAACATTATTTTTCGTCTTCGTTACGAAGGCAATTTCTTTTATTACGTTACCCATTTATTCCAGAGAGTTTGGACGCACTTCTACTTTTTCATTTATAAATAAAGATTTCCTCGCCGTAAATAGAAATGAAATGCCAAATAATAATAAGATTCTACTTAATGGTATTCTTCTTAGTTCTTGTTATTGCCTAAGATTAGACTTGTCCAACGCAAAACCAAACAGAAGTGAGAATTTTGCTTGGAGTAATCATGTCTGCAGAATGTACCTGCCTTACAAATACAATATTCAGCGTCTTCGAGTTTTCACAGCACTTGTTAAACAATCTGCGAGCATAGGTGAAATATGTCTCCTCCAGCAAACTAGATTTATGCTGAGTCCTTTAGTCATTGGTATACTATACATCAACTGTTACATTAGTAAAAAAAAAAAAAGGTATTTTAGCAACGACAAATCTAACTGATATAAAGAATATGCTGAGGCACAGTTTTAAAATATCTTTTTTTTAAGGCAATTAACCCCAATAAAGCCAGAAGTGCCACTAGCACGCAATGGGTTACAGACGATTGAGAAGAAGAGTAAAGAGGCGTCTCTGAGGAAAGGATACATAGAAGGACCGGGAACTGGCGCCGGGTGTCAGATGTCGATTGACATTACACTTGAATATTATAGTAATCAGGAAAGCAAGTAAGGGGAAGAGATTTCTAGAGACGGGAAATTCAGGAGAAGAAGCTGTTTCAGAAGAAGAGACGGTTACATTAACTGTTTTGACGGTGAAAGAGTGGGAACGAAATGCCAACCTGGTAGTTCGTTTAACTTCATTTAGTTCGGGAACCAGCGAATGTAGCTCGTCGAAACAGTTGCCGTTGCAGAAGAGAAAGAGTGAGGCCACGGTACGTCTGTGGGATAGCGATTGCAGACTTCATGCCAGATCAGGACCTATCATATTGCATATTCGCCTCCGGATTTTGTCGAGGACCTCGAGTCGTACATCGGGAGCACCAGACCATATATTACAGTAATATTCCATGCAAGGATGGATGGCTGATTTATAGATGTGTAGGATGGACTCAGACGAGAAAAAAAAACTTTCAGGCACGACACAAAGAGCCAACTTTAGGGTTGAATGACTTTAAATTTATTAGGAATTATTATTAATTAGGATAGAGGGCTTGGAGATTTTGACACTCACAGGTGATATTGAATGCAAGAGAGACAGTGAATAGCAATGAATGCCCTAATATATTTCTCACCCAATCAAGGTGGAAATATAGAAGTTATAGGAAGAGAAAGAGAGAACTGGTTATGGGGGGTGAGCAAAGAATAAATACTGAACGGTGTTCAAGAAAATAGAAGATGATGATTAACGTTGCATTTAGATTTTTGAAGATAGTAGTTATCAGGGAAAGAAGTAAACGGAAGGGAAATTCACATTCGGGAAGTGCGAAAAAAGAAACTGTTGGAGCAAAAGCTGCGGTCTCATTTCGCTATTTCATCTTAAAGATGGTGGGACCTAGATGCCAATCAAGTAACACGCATATATTCATATCGTCTGGGCACCAGGAAATAAGCTCGCCAGAGCAATTGCAATGAAAATAGTTGTAGAAAAGGCAGAAGGGAGCCACGTCGTTTGGGAAAGTGACTCAAGTCAAAATGTCTGGCCAGGATCGATTATATTACAGATCGTATTTTGGATTTTGTCAAGAATCTCCAGATCTACAGCAGGATCACCAAACCAAATATTCAATGCACGGACAGGATTGATTTATTTTGTTCGCTGGGGTAAACTGTTCTAGTTCCACGTGCCATGTTTAATGGATGTCTGTCATCCCCTGTTAATTCCCCTCTCTAATTTCTCCACTGCATTAGCCAGGTATTGAACTCACAACTCTTTGAGTCCTGTCACTGGATCTAACCGACACCTTTATTCATTGTACCGTGTGTCCTTAACGAGATCCATTAAACATGGCACGTGGAACTAGAACAGTCTACCCCAGTGAGCGAAATCAAGGGTTCACTTCAACATTCCAACAACCTGAAGAAGGCCGGAACGTTCAACGACCGAAACATTGTGATAAATATGGTCATAAAGATAAGGACAATAGTCCGAATAATTTAAAAAGTTTCTCTCATTATATCAGTTACAAGTAAATACGGAGTTCGATCTTCACTGGGCTCCCCATATTTCCGGCCTTGTGCCACATCTAAGTGAGGACTAGAAAATCATTAGGGAACTTTGGCGTGATATCATGTTTTGAAAGCTTCCCTCGCTAGTTTAATCAAGACTAAACAGTGAATTTGATATAACTAGGTACCCCATACATCCGACCGTGTGCCACATCTAAGCTTACCTTTTAAAGCCATTATGTGGTGTAATAGTTAGCAAGCTTGTCTCGCTGTTTCCGTTACAAGTAATAGTGAGTTGGATCCTCACTGGGTGCTCCATACTTCCGGCTTTGTACCACATCTAATCTTTGCATAGTAAAGCACAATAATGAGGAAAGGAGAATTGGAGATCATCACAAAGGCAAGAATATCACATGGAAACAACGATTAACATGCCTAACTCGTGTAAATTGATAGCAGATGATAGAAAAGGAGTGGCAATAAGTAAAGATTGCTTAGTTACACAGGATAGGAAGTTGCGGTGAGCCTGTTATTCCCGCCCTGCAGGAGAACGTTGTATAGAAAGAGAATATATGCTGGTTAATACAGTATTAGCAGAATTCTATTGGTCAGAATAACCACTAGCGTTTCTCATACGAGAATAGGTTAAAAATTAATGTCTTCTCTTCGTTTATTGGAATAACATCGAATCGCAGAAGCCCCCAAATATTGCAAAAGAATACATCTTCAAGTACTCCAAATCTAGTCATCAGCATAATCTCCATCATTTTCAATCGTGTCATTCCAGAGAATGAGTACACTTTTATATCATTTTACCCCCAAACAAGGCAATAAAGTTACTAAGACGCAAATGATTTGACCAGTGATGTCTGTTCTCTGGTAGATGCGGGACGTTTTACGCATTTTCATTGTTTTCTGTGTTTGTTCACGTGTTTGGTTGTTTGCGTGTCTGAACGAATGATTGTTTAAGGAACTTAGTCCAGCATTATTTTCGTCCGGTTAACTGATGTTTCTTTAGGGAACGTAGGTGTTTTTATTATTAACAGGATTTTCTTTCGTCTCATGTAAATTGGTTTGACACGTATTTTAAATACACATTGGGATTAAGGTTTTCAAATTTTTCTTTTATTTCCCTCTCCTCACAGACAAAAAATATACTTATGGGGACTAGTTAAGACTTCATAGCTCAAGGACACATGGCACAGTGGATAAAGACGTTGGTTAGATCCACTGACAGGACCAAAAGAGTGTGAGTTCAATACCCGGTTAAGGCAGTGGAGAACTTTCAGAGGGAAATTAGCAGGAGATAACTGATAACTGACATACACCAAAACATGGCACGTGGAACTAGAACAGTCTACCCCAGTGAGCGAAATAAAGGGTTCAGTTCGACATTCCAACCACCTGAAGAAGGCCGGAGCGTACAACGGCCGAAACGTTGTGATAAATATGGCGACAAAGATGAGGACAATAGTCCGAATAATGTAAATAATGTACGTAATACCTCATCTCAGAAATATAGACAGACTCTAAGAATCTGTAGTTTTGATAGAAGGAATATTGTGGCATGTTGGGACCAGTGATTGTGGCAAGATAAGTTTAATTATAAGACCGAAGAAGACCTGTCTTCCTCCATAACCCTTTTCGGCATTGTGCCACATATTAACATATTTACAAAATAAATATTAAGCCTTCAAAGACAGCTGCGCTTTATAAATTTAGTCTCAGTACTAACCTGGCAACAGGGTCTCATCAATTCACTGTTGAACTGACTAGATGCAACCGTAATTCTATGCTAACGGTTTCTTTGCTTGCGCTTTTCACTGTTTCGGCTCCATGTTTTCTAGCCAGCTTTGTTCTTCAACAATTTAAATGCCATATAGATCGCTATCCACTGCCTTCTTGATTACTCTTCTATTATTCCAGCTCTTTAATAAATTGTATCTTTTTTTTTCTTATTCTTTAACACTCAGTAACCCCGAGAGTCTCAGTGGCTTTACTGCCTTGCATGAGATGAGATGATTTTAAAAATATGACGACCTGAAATAGTAACAAAATATTTTATGCTATATTTCGAATATTCAATTTCCTGATCATTGCATTTAAAAAAAAAAAAAGTGGGGGGGAAACGTATTTCCAGGCCCAACAGAGAAATCTATTTTACGGTGAGTAGATTCGTTTCAAAGTATATTTGCATTGAAGCGTAAAACAAAATGTCACGTTTGAGGGAGGGTTCTCTCGCAATACTTTCGTTGTTCCGTGTCTATCGATGCAGCGTGATAATTTAGTATCAGCTTCTGTACGGGGAAAGAAACGGTAAAGAAGCTAAGGGCAAAGTGATTTATGGCTGGACACACAAGACAGGATTTTGCGAACCGGGTTTTTATTATCTTGAGCGGCACAGCTGAGTAGCAGATGGCGTTGAAAAAAAGAAACACGGTCAGGAGTTTGAGGGTAGGAGAAAAAGAACATCGTCTTTACCTTTTATGAAAATGTGTTTCCTCAGACAAAATGTGTGAACGGAAGTGAATAGACAGACGGAAAGAGACACACAGGAAAAATACATTGGCGCTAGAGTAGTGATTACATAGATATCATTAGAATATATTTTATATATATATATATATATATATATATATATATATTATATATATATATATATATGTGTGTGTGTGTGTGTGTGTGTGTGTGTGTGTGTGTGTATATATATATATATATATATATATATATATATATATATATATATATATATAAAAAGTGTATATAAATATAAACAAATATATATATGTATAATTATTTATATATTATATGCGCGGTACTTATTAGAAAGCGCTCAATATCAGAGATAGAGCTAACATATTTGGTTGGATAGATGTGAGTTTGTGACCCTGGGTTTCACGCTTGAGCGATCGTCAGAAAAATAAATATAAATAATAATAATCTTTACCTATCATAATTTTACACAAACCCCACCACACGCATATACATACATGCGAGGAAATATTTTCCAGCTGGAAAATACATATGACATGTACACATCAACGAGACATTTCCGCCACACTTCCAATGTTTAGATTTCAACATTTCAATATACAAATGCGTATGTATAGATATAACACCACCCGCATACATACATGCGTCATTGCCGAAACTGCCCACATATGTTTATATATGTATGAGTCCCGACGGACGACCAAGTGTGTCTATGTGTCTGCATACATCGATGTTTGCGTTAGTACGATGAATGACAAAACGACGAAATTTCCCCCACCACTTCCACAATAACACCAATACACGCAATCTACATAAACCCAAATTTTTTTAAAACATTAATCATTTTGTCTGACGATCGCTAAAGCGTGAAACCCAGGGTCACAATCTCACATCTATCCAACCAAATATATATATATATATATATATATATATATATATATATATATATATATATATATCCTTCAAAAACCTGCTTTAAAAAATAAAAGAAAACTAATATTTTGATCTGATGAACAAGGAAAAATATATTTCCTGAAAAAATAAGTTGTACTCATCAAACACTAATTTTATTTCTTTCTTAATTATTTAATTTATGTTTGCTTATATCTTATGGTATCATATCCTCTTTGGAATTATCCACACGGATTACCAAACCTCTCATTACCTTACTATATATATATATATATATATATATATATATATATATATATATATATATATATATATATATAAAGCGAACATTGAAGTCAGCACTTAGAGGCGACAGGCTGTTTCATGTTAGACCCATTCGTCAGGCGTGAAACAGCCTGTCGCCTCTAAGTGTTGACTTCAATGTTCAATTTTATATTTACACTCGCTCTATCGTTGATATAGAGTACTTTATCCCATAAATATAGGACACCTTCAGAGTATATATATATATATATATATATATATATATATATATATCGTCATCCAGAGACAGACTGTTTCGCTGTATCACAGCTTATCAGTGTGGCTAGACATCAGATCGCTTCAGACCGGGACCGAAACCCTAACGATTTGTTATCAGTCGGAGATTCTACTCTGCTAACGACGTCCGGCAGAAGGGACGGCAAATGTTTGCCTATTTATTTTTTATAAAGACACCAGACGCTCAGAGAACTCAATCGCTAGGAGTCTAGCATTATCGGCAGTAACAATGATTGTTTACAAATTCGTTCCGTACTCCTTACAGTGCTCGACCGATTATATTATTTTATCATGAGCTAATATCGTCAAACCTCCTTTTGTTCATATATATATATATATATATATATATATATATATATATATATATATATATATATATATATAGTGTGTGCGCGCGTTGATGTATTTTAAATGTAGTCTATCTGTGAGTGAATGATATAACCAAAACGATGAATGAAGCTAGTTACTATTTTTTTTCTATTTCAGGTCGTCATATTTTTAAAATCATCTCATCTCATGCAAGGCAGTAAAGCCACTAAGACTCTCGGGGTTACTGAGTGTTAAAGAATAAGAAAAAAAGATACAATTTATTAAAGAGCTGGAATAATAGAAGAATAATCTAGAAGGTAGTAGATAGCGATCGATATGGCATTTAAATTGTTGAAGAACAACGTTGGCTAGAAAACATTGAATTAAGTGCATTCACAAGGAAGAACATTCTTGAAAAGCAAATACTTATATTTACATTTGCTTATATTGTCAACGACATCAAGGTTGAATGTATCGACGAAAAACCACGAATAGATGCTTTAATCGAGCATTACTTCGAGGTTTTCTCCGGAAGAAAACTCTCTTGCTTAAGACTAAGCGCCTAAAATGCAGATTAACTTCTAGTAGAAGCCATCTAGAACATGAGAGTAAATATTGGAAGTCTGTTTTATGGTCAGATGAAACCAAACTAGAATTATTTGGTTACGTATGTAATGAGCTATCATGAGCTAATATCGTCAAACCTCATTTTGTTCTAGCCAAGGTACAACGCCTCTTGTCCGGTTACAAACTCGTGTAAACGCGCAGATCTATAAAAAAAATTGTTCAAGATCATGTTGTGCCAATCATACAGAATTCAGGTTTCGATAGGGCTACCTTTATGTAAGATAATGCCCCATGTCACAAGGCAAAGGTGGTAATGAATTACCTTAGCGAACAAGATTTGGAAATTATGGATTGGCCACCGCAAAGTCCTGACTTAAATCCAATAGAAAATCTTTGGAAGACCTTAGGAGTGAAAGTTATGGAAAGAAATCCCACTAACACGGAGAATCTGTGGGTGAAGCTTCAAGAAGAATGGTCTAAAACTAGTATCGAGGATTGTCAAGAACTGATTCGTTCTTGTAGTCGAAGATATGCAGCTGTCATTGAGAGCAAGGGCTCATTTACTAAATATTGAATGTACATGTATTTTTATTGTTTTTTTGCCGTTTACATTGTTTTTCTCAATTTTGTCCCTTAGTTTTGGACGTTCCAAATTTGAAAATAAATAAATAATTGTTATAATTCTTTTTCTCTCCTTTGCAAATGATTCAAATTTTAGTATGTTATTATGGATGATAACGACTACCAGTTGTCAAAATTTCAGCTTTTCACACTTGTTATTTTTAACAAATATTAGGTTTTAAAATTTTGTCCCTTAGTTTTAGACGCTACTGTATATATATATATATATATATATATATATATATATATATATATATATATATATATATGTGTGTGTGTGTGTGTGTATGTGTGTGTGTGCACGCGCGTTGAAGTATTTTTAAATGTAGTCTATCTGTGAGTGAATAATATAACCAAAACGATGAGGAAATGCTATGCTTAGCTAACGCGTTTCCTTAACTGAGGCGAATGTAGGATTTATTTTGTTGCACGTGTGTATGTCCAATAGCAAGGATGCCATTGCTTAATGAAGGCTTTTAAACTTTTATGAATGTTCCCCAGACGGGTGAAAGTTCACTGAAAACATGGTGAAGATAGAAAGTGTCATAATTCAAAATCTGCTAAGGAAAAAATAAGCGAGTAATATACAAGAAATATATACAGATATAGACATAATTATTTAGTTTTGAATAATTCGTGAAATATTTAGAAGTTACTATCTATTATATTCATAGTTATAGATATATATATTTTTTTTTAAATTGGTGCAGTCCAAAATTATTTTCCCCACTTAGGGAAATTTTGAAATAATATTGCTCTATGGCAAGATTTTGCTTGTTTTAAACATTCAATACAAAAACCCTTTGAAAATTAAATAGTACTGGCCTGATTTTATAACATTCTAAAAGCTAATGAAGGAGACAATATGTGAGTGCCGCATACAACGATAAATCATTCGTTTGGCCATGATGGCGAAGACGGATGACCTTGACAAGAAGATCCGATTGAAGATAATTTGTTCAAGCAAGGTGATGTATATACAATAATTTGCAAGCGTTTAAATTTGCCTAATTCGACACTTCGTAGAATTTTCAAGAAGTACGAGACTCGCTCTGTTGAGTATAAATTCAGGACATTCAGGAAACGGTTAATTTCTGATAGAAAGGAAAAATTGTTAAAGATGTCTTGAAGTATCCTTCCTTAACAACAAATGATGCTGTCAACGACATCAAAGTTGAATGTATTGACGAAAAACCACGAATGGATGCTTTAATCGAGCATTACTTCGAGGTTTTCTCCGCAAGAAAACTCTCTTGCTTAAGACTAAGCGCCTAAAATGCAGATTAACTTCTAGTAGAAGGCATCTAGAACATGAGAGTAAATATTGGAAATCTGTTTTATGGTCAGATGAAACCATACTAGAATTATTTGGTTACATGAACTCCCGTTATGTATGGAGAAAAGTGAATGTAAATGCCACATTCCACGAGAACTCATTCGTTCTGCAACCATGAAAAAGATGGCTGAACTTGACAAGAAGCTCCGAATGAAGATAGTTGATACGTACGAACAATGCAATGGATATTCAATACTTTCCAAGCGTTTAAATGTCCCTAGACCGACAATTTGTAGCATTATCAAGAAGTACAATGAGACTCATTGTGTTGAGAATAAATAAATTCCTGTCCGTGTGTGTGTGTGTGTGTGTGTGTGTGTGTGTGTGTGTGTGTGTGTGTGTGTGTATTTCTGCATATATGGGTGCGTATTTAAATGCAACTGTGTGCATATATGTATATGCGCACATGTATGAATCTGTATCAATAATTTCATAGCCTGACTCAGTTAAGTGAATTTTGATTTGAAGTTTTTACTGGATAATATTCAGCATATGCGATCTATGAAAATACAAGAAACATTGAATTAAGTGCATTGACAAGGAAGAACATTCTTGAAAAAGAAATACTTATATTTACATTTGCTTTTGTTTTCCTTTTGTCTTTATTTTTACTGTCCTTTTACAGATATACTCTCTCTGAAATTTTTACGTATCTATCTATCTATCTATCTATCTATCTATCTATTAGTGCATTTCAAAATTATTCGCACTCACCTCTTATGGAAATTATGAAAAAACATTTTTCTATGGCAGTTTTAATGTTTTTTTTTTCTTAATTTGTCAATTAATACAAAAACCATTTGAAAATAAAATAGTATTGACCTGATTCTATAACATTCGAAAACGTCATGAAGAAGACAGTATGTGAATGCCCCGTACCAGGATAACTCATTCATTCTGTAACCATGACAAAGATGGCTGAACTTGACAAAAAGCTCCAAATGAAGGTAGTTGATGCGTACGAACAAGGCAATGGATATACAACACTTTCCAAGCGTTTAAATATTACTAAATCGACAATTTGTAGCATTATCAAGAAATACAATAAGACTCATTGTGTTGAGAATAAATTAAACGACTGGCGCAAAATGATTAACTTCTGAGTGAATGGAAAGGAAAATTATTAGAGATATCACAAAAAATCATCATTTAATGACAATATACATTACAATGATGTAAAGACATCAGGGTTGAATGTATCGACGAAGACATACTTTCAACGAGTATATCTTTGAGATTGTCGCGCAAGGAAAATTCCCTTGCTTAAGGCTAAACACCTTAAATGCAGATTAGCCTATACTAGAAGCCATTTAGAACATAGGAGTAAATATTGGAACTCTGTTTTATGATCAGATGAAACCAAACTAGAATAATTTGGTCACATGGACTCCCGTTATGTATGAAGGAAAGTGAATGAAACTCCCTAACCAAAAAAAATGCCTTCGGTACAATTAATCACGGTGATGGAAGCATGTTTCGCTGCTTCTGGACCAGGAGACATAGTGAGAATACAGCTGCCTTTGGTCTGGGACGCAATCTGATACATCTGTGTAGCCTCGCACGAACGTATATAAAAATCTGCTCACGATATGAATATCCTGTCAATATTAAAGCGGAACGTTTCTCGGATTTCTCACTACTACACACATTAAACGTTGGAGCTCGACTAGACACAAATGTACACGAATGTCAAATATAACCCAGTCTTATAGCAAAACGGCACCATTTACCCTAAACTTTCTTTTAAACTTAATAATTCAATAACGAAGGATTTGGAGATATATCTGTATGTGGACTTTAGTCCTTATTTTGGTGTGAGGGACCCCCGACTGAATTTTATAAACATATATATATATATATATATATATAGTTTATGAAAAACTAGGTAATCAGTATGGGTAAACACAAGTGGCTAAAAATCCAGAGAGCTCAATGTAAATATATATATATATATATATATATATATATATATATATATATACACGTTTATAAACACTTACATACACACATACATACACGCGCATAGACACACACACACACACACACACACACACACACATATATATATATATATATATATATATATATATATATATATATATATATATATATATATATACTAACGCAACTATATGTTTCATACTTTTACGCAATCGACCACTGCATATAAACTTGAAATTGGCTGTCCCCGCTGGGTGTTAACTTCAATGTCTACTTTATATTTACATGGGATCTACCACAAGTATTCGGCACTCTAACCTATAAATATAGCATACCGTAAAACTATATTTTTATCATATATATATATATATATATATATATATATATATATATATATATATATATATATATATATATATGGGGTGAAATATAGATATTATCATAAGTCGAAAGATGTAACTGAACAGAATGTTATAGAAAAAACACACTAAAATAGATAGATAGATAGATAATGGGCACACTGGGATAGATAGATAGATAGATAGATAGATAGATAGATAGATAGACATGAACAGGTTGAGATAGATAGATAGATAGATAGATAGATAGATAGATAGATAGATAATTAAACAATTTAATCCGTAAAGAATTTAGAACGAAAAATAATACAGCATTGTTTTCTCTGCGACTTAGATAGAAGGAAGATATCTACAATTTACGGGTATTCCACTCCAATGCTATATTTTATTTCCTTAAGCTGATAGGATGAAGCAATAATTTATTTAATATGTTTGCACAAGTTAAATGCTGTTTGCTTCTGCCCATAGAGCATGTTAATTTACTTATTTCTTCGACTTATGAACAATTTCTGTTATAGAAACTACAGGATATTACTTTTCAGTTACAAGAATTGAAAAAGGCCTCAAAATATGGCGGAGATTCAACCAAAGAAGATAATGTCTACACTTAAATAACTGCAAGAAAAGCAAAAAAAAAAAACAATGTGAAAACCACGGTCAACATATTGAGAAGACCGAATTGCAACCAAATAAACCTTGTGGTTACTGAATGACATTGAGCAATCGGTTAATATAATCTCTTGTACGGTGTTAGAACAGACGAATCACTACTGATTTGGATTAACGGACGCTGTTGTATGAACCGTTTCAATATTAGTAATCTGAATATTTGTAAATTTGTTTGTCAGCGCCATTTTACTGAATCTCTTTCCGAATCAACATATGCTCTCGTTCTTCGGTTGAGCACTATAGAGAAAAAATAGAGAAATTTTTACGGCTGCCCCGGCTTTAATACATCGCTCTTCATAAGAATTGAGCACTATGGTAGCCGGTATGGAGTTTATATAGCACGTTTATAATGCGTTATAAAATCCCTTCTCTCTGCTGTGCACCGATAGCCTAGGGCTAAGAGTCTCTGACTGATATAAAATCGGTCGATTTTCGATCCCGGCTTGAAAAAATCGAATATATAGCCACACTGATCAGCTAAACAGACATTCTGTTGATGAATATATATATATATATATATATATATATATATTAAGAGAGAGAGTGTGTGTAGATGGATAGACGATGTTTTTATCTTTACTAACGGGATTATACTAAGCCCATTTCACTTTAACAGATAAATATATATAAGGAGAACATTTCGTGGATTTATGACTTATAACTTATAAAATTAAAACAAAATTCTCACTTGATTGATTTGAACAAAAACTCTAGCGTCGTGGCATCGCGCGTTCCAAAATATATATTCAATTGTCAATAAATAGTATAATTTAAATAAAGCATCTTTCAGTCTACACATATTTAGTGTTTGCATATCTATGGGAAAATTGCGCCTTGAAGATGACAAATTGAAATTATCGAAAGTACTTAGCATATGTCTTCTATCTGACAACTCGAATATGAGAATCTTACTATTGAAGGTATTGATAGTAAGTTAATATCTTATAAAGTTCTATTAGCGAAGTGATTTCGCCATCCATTAAAAATGCTATTTAATTCCTTGTAAAAATTGTTTCTTTATGTGACAATAAATATAGAGAGAGATATAGCATATTACGATATTTACCTGTCTTCCCACGAAGTAGGATGCGGCACAAGGCTAAATTTAATGTGGGTAATCCGAACCAGTGGTTTCGGGCAAAATTGCCCGTACATCCCATATACGTGGGATTGGATATCTGTCTACCTCCTCGGGCGAGACTCTACACTTCGTCATAGCCAAGTCCGGGTTCCTCTCTGTCTGAAGGCAGATAGTTCGACACGGCAAGAGCTTCCCAGGGTGACAACTCACGCCGTCGGTTCAGACAGCATATTACCCCCAATTACAATACACATTAGTGTTCATAGATATAGTATACAGCAAACCTTATATTAAAAAATTATTCATTTCCATCTTGGCTTCAGGCCTTCTCCCACCGCCGTAACTTACCTTCCTTGTACCTTTTCAATAAAAATTTTCATGGTAATTATTTTGATGAGCTTTTCTCTTTGCTGCCTAGTGTTTGCAAATTTAAGCGCAAGACTAGATTAGCGGTTAGGTCTCATATTACATTTGCCATTTATCGATAAAGATTTAAGTTTTATGCTATTAGATTTTTCTGTCGTATGTCTTGTTTGTGGATCTCCGTTCCAGCCTCTTGTTTTCCTGTCAACTTTGAAGTTCAGTGATTTAAATGCAATGTCAATCGTTATTTTTTGCATACTTAATTCCTAAAGTTTTATTTTTATTTCTACTTAAAGTTTATTTCTCATATTGTTTCACATATATTAACTGTTTGTGTCTTAGAGACTTTATTGGTTTGTTTGGGGCTAAATGTCATAAAAAATAATAGAAACTTAATACATTCAAAAATGATATACAAAAGTTTTGAATTCTTTTCATAACTATCAAGCGCTCATATTTTATTATGGTAAACAAAAAGTTAGTCGTTCTTCTTGTCCACAATATCACTTCTGGCCATATTAAACGGTCGTGAATTTTTTCGAGGCAGGTGTCTTCTGGTGACTTGCAGACGATTTCAAAGGAAATACGTGACAAAATGGACAAGAATATATTCCAAATTATCGGTAACATTGATTTCTACGTTTCAGTTCTTCAAGTCGATTCTGAGTCAACACATGTGCAGGGCGTTACCCAGTCTCTCCGGGGGCCATTCTTTTGTCTACTCGATTATTGTGAAATGGTCGGATGCAACTTCCTGCTCACTGCAAAACAGGAAGTATATTCCTCTAGTTGTCTGTAGATTCTATATAACTATTACCATACGCAACCATCAACCTATATTCACATAATCTTTCTCATTCTCTCTCACTATATATATATATATATATATATATATATATATATAAGTGAACATATAAGTCAACACAGGCGACAGTCTGTTTCATCCTAGATGCAATCGTCAGGCCAGGAGTGCTGTTATTTTCTCGGATATTTATATATACGGGTCAGTGGTGCATTGTGGGTAGTCTCTTTTGGCGGTTATTTTACCGGAAGTCATTTATTCGTTTATTTATTTATTTGGGTCAAATTGTTTGGCTTGTTTTATTTATTTTTATTTTTATTTTTTTTTTGTTTTTATTTCTTATCTTATATATTTATTCATTTTCTTATTTTTTTTTTTATTTTTATTTTAATCGGTTTATTTATTAACGTAGTAAAATTTCCTTGTATCTCTTATTTAATAGTTTTGTTTTGGTTTGGGAAGATAAAGCTATTTATTCAATTTTGAGGTTGATTGCTGTAGTTTATTCTATTATTTGGGCGAGAACAGTTTTTAATTTTTTATTACTTCATGTATTTAGTTGGATTGATGTAAATAATACGTTACTTAAAAATCGAAGACGGAAAAAGAGAAAATATAAACTATAACAAATAAATAATAACAAGTACAATAAATTGACCTAAATTCATCCAAATAAATAAATAAACTAACAAAACGATCCCGATAAACTAACCGTTTAAAAAAAAACAAATAAAGATAACCCAAATTAATACATGAAGTAATAAACAAATAAAAAAAACTGTCCCCGCCAAAATAAATAGCACATCTATATATTTCTATATTTTCTTCTCTTATATATATATATATATATATATATATATATATATATATATATATATATATATATATATATATATAATTCCTCAAAGGTAGCACGAATTGAGCTTCACGCACAACACAATCTTTCGGTATTGAGTAGAGACCGAACATAATTGAATTTTTTTTAAATGCTGACGTAGTCTATATATTATACGGGAATTAATAGTTAAAATAGACGGCATTTAAATTTTACATTTAAAATAAACGGGGATTAATATTTTTAATTTATATCTAAAATAAACGAGTATTAATGGCTTTAATTTGTATTTGAATTAAAAGGGGATAAATGGTATTAATAAATATGTACAGTAGCCTAAGAAAAGTTTTTAGCCAGGAGAAATAAACAACATCCAATTTCAAAATTTAATTACGTAATCCCTATCTAACATCAACAAAGAGTATTTGGAACTAGAATGAAGTAGGTCCTCTATTTGATAGTTTCAGTGCTTGTATTCGATTTCTCATGGAATTAATTACGTTATCAACAATCGTCTGAACCGTATTTTGCAACTCCTTTAGCAATGTTTCTTTAAGGGTTGCCACTGACGTGATTTTGGTTGCAGGCTCTCAAAGTCTTCGTCCAAGGTGCTCCCAAACGTGCTCTTTTTGATTCATGTCAGGATTTTGGGTTACCCATCGCATTAACTTGATTACTTGCGATTCCTTACAGGTCTTTGCCACTTTATTTGCGTAAGAGGGCGCCCCATCTTCTTGGCAAAGGTAGACATTCTTGTCAAGCTGATTGGTTTAAAATAGTGAGAGTAGTCCTTTCTCTAATAGTCGGCAGTATTGTGCATCATTGCACCATTCATCAAAAAGAATCAGATTTCCCTCCATACCAGACAGCGCCCAACAGCATTATTCCAATCTCACCCTGTTTCACGGTCGCCTGCAGACATTCAGTGTTCCAAGTCTCATTCTGCTTTCTCCAAACATCAACCAATCTCGAATTAGAATATTCGCAGAATTTATTTTCATCTGACCAAATTACAGACTGCCAAAATTCATAATGTTTGCCCTCGAATTTTCTCACCCTGTTCATACGAAGGTTCCTGTTTCTTGAAACTCTTCTTTGATAGCCTTTCTCTTTCAGAGTCTTTCTCACCGCATATGGCGACATTTCCATGCTGTTGGCGATATCTTTGACGCTCCGACGAAGAATTCTGATGACTTCCTCCTTCAGCGCCCTTTTCGTTCACTCAGACACGATGCTTGGTGCTCCTGAACGTGTTCCACACGACAATGGCTTTTTTATTTAATTTCTTGACAATATTATTAACCGTTTGATGATAAACCTGGAAAAACCTAACAATTTCTCTCTTTGACTTGCCACACTGACGCCATCCTATTATTTGTCCATGTTAAAATTCACCAATTTTCTTACTTCTGCGAACTTTCATTGCAAAATAGAAGTCAACTATCGTTCATAGATTAGAGTAGCATGACACTAACACGGTATCGTCTGTAAAAAAAAAGATACATTATTACATAAGCCAAAATTGCTGTAATTGAGTGTAGATAAAAAAGATTTCATAGCCCACTGTATAAAAATAAATTTAACAGAAACATATACGGGATTTATATATTTATTTAACATAAACAGTTTTTTTTTACATAGTATTAAAATAAACGAACTTAAAATTATAAAACATTTTCTAATTAAGATAAGGGATTTAAGACGGGATCCTCAAGGGCACATGGCACAGTGGATAAAGGCGTATGTTACATCCAGTGACAGGACCCCAGAGTGTGATTTCAATACCCGGTTAAGGCAGTGGAGGACTTTCAGATGGAAATTAACAGGAGATAACTGATAACTGACATCCATTAAACATGGCAGGTGCAACTAGAACAGTGAGCGAAATAACAGGTTAAGTTCGACATTCCAACCACCTGAAGAAGGCCGGAGCGTACAACGGCCGAAACGTTGTAATAAATATGGCGACAAAGATGAGGACAATAGTCCGAATAATAAAAATAATGTACATAATAAATCATCTCAGAAATATAGACAGATATATGAAAGACGGGATTTATGTTTTATATTTAAAATAAGCTGTGATTAAAGATTTTATTCTATATTTAAAATAAACGAGGGTTTATTTTATTTTATACTTAAAATAATATATGCTCGACATAAGATGATAGAATCATATATATATATATATATATATATATATATACCTGGCCACTCGTATTCGATGATTCCCGCCTAATAGTGTGGCTAGACAATCCCTATTGCAGACGCTTGCTCAGACACATTTGTGTTTATTCAACAGCCACAGAGCCCACCGCTTACAGTTTCTAGAAAAAAAATGTTATCCAGCGTTATCAACAATCAAGGCCAGCACGCTCAAGCCCTAACACAGTTAACGAGGGCTCGCATTTTTACTCTCAAGGCTTGGTTTTCAGGTACTTTCCATATTTGATGCACGCTAGAATAGCCTCCCCCACTTTCGATAACATCAGGAAGTCTACCTCCTGACAAATGTAAATGGTGAGATTCGAACACGGGTCTCACTGGATTTTTTCTTCGTAATTTTGTTGAACCCGTTTTTCATCAACTGTAAAAATGCGATGCAAAAAAGAAAGGGTTACATTTTCGGTAAAATCATCTTTGCACGTTTTCCCAAACAACATCTGAATTGCACTGAGAGATGAAATGATAAATACATTCTGAATTTATTTTCCAATCATTCATCCTTAATTATGACATAGGTGCCTGAAATACAATTCACAGTAGATGAAATAAGTAATTATCTTCCAAACACACTAATATATTTGATTCCTCTGGTTTAACAGATTTGTAGCGAGGGACAAAAATGTTATCTCACTTTGACCCACACAAAAAAACAGTAAAACATAATTATGTATATTCACGAGAATTTAAATCAGTCACGTGACCTGATCTTCGCGAAACATCGTTAGACGGGAAAGAAAACCAGTTCCTTTAGTCCCAGAATGTAAAAATATCGGGACACATGCTCGTGGGAAACCAAACAGATAAGTACAAAAATGCATATTGTTTTTTGTTACATATTCTTTTGAAAGCATATACATGCTAACTTTGTATTACGAATTTCAAATATATATATATATATATATATATATATATATATATATATATATATATTCAAGTGTTTTTTGTATACAAAACTTTTGTGTTTTATTTGAACTTTCCTATATTTTTATTGTCGTATGTTCATTGACTTTGTAAATGAGTGCGATGTCTTCAATGCGCATACAACATATTAATATCAAACACGACGAGAAGTAGACAAAGAACAGAAAATGATTTTATTTATAATCTGTTTATGTCGGAATTCTCATGATCAAATGCTATTTTACTAAAATAGTCTTCAAAAAATTATTTCTTTCATGCTATAAAAAATGACAGCTGCAACCAATCAACAATAATGTATATTGTCTCCTCCTGATTTGTCGATATTTGTCCGCCATTAATTATTCATTATATGTCTACATGTTTTCTTTTCGTTGTTGGCCGTTATATTTCGTGAGCTGTCATAAATTATTAAAATTTATAATCCACTATGAGGCTAAAGTCTGGAAGGCACTATAAATGATACACTGTCGTATTTGATGAAATAATACTAGCTATAATCTCGTACCATTAAACCACGGTTTCGCCTTTGTTCGTTGACTCATAATTCTTAGTAAGGAAATACGTAATTTCTTTCCGGACACCATTTTTAGCCTCTCTTTGAAATCTACAGTTAAAAAGATATGCTTTTTATTTTAGTGTGTTATCAGTTATAGGGAAATGTATGAGTGTTGAAACAGATTAGTTTGATTTGGCCTTGTTAGTTAAATAGCCCAGCATAAGAAGGGTATAAAACAAGAAAATCAAATTGTAAAGTAAAACAACAAATTTATATACATATAAATCAATTAAGACCTGTACAAATAAAATTAATGTATTTTAGTTGATACGAGGTCGTCAAAATACTAGTAGTAGTCCTTGCAAGAATGAGTTTATGTGTACGTAGGCAGGGACGTATGTGTGGATGCATGTATGTATGTATGTATGTATGTATGAGCGTTATCCTAGAGTAGGAATGTCTTTGAAATAATTGCTCAGTCTTAAAATGTTCTGTTCGTTTATCAAGTATAAAAGAGGTGAAGGAGAAAGGTAGAGATAATAAAAAACGATCGAGTTACGTTTGTCAAAGGACGTGTTAATACGCTCGTCTCCTTCTCTCTGGTGACAGGCGAACCTAGCCGTCTTTTACTTTGTGTGGCTTGAAAATTTCATTTGGGAATTCACTCCCAGATATTATACGGGCATTTCCATTGGACGACGAACAAACTCCGAGTCGGCTCGCGAAAAGGTCCGTAAAAGAATTTGTTTCTGAGAATTGAAGATTATTTGAATTTTGTTTTTAAATGCTTCCTAGATTTCTATTGGCCGAAAAACATTTCGCATCACGGTGTGAAATTTCACGAGTTTTGTTTTGAATGCGCTTTTGCTTGTGTTTTAAGCAAAGTTTGTAAATTTGGGTTCTTTTTTAATTTCTAACAAAATCAATGAATCAGTGCTTAGCATTCGAATATTAAATCTAGATCTTGTTTGATTCACTACATTAAAACACATCTTCTATTTCTGAACCTAGATCTGATCAATTAGCCTGTACTATGCCTTCCGTTTAAATTTTCATTCACCAAATAACTATATTTTTATTGTCCAGGACAGAGTATTTGATGAATTAATTCTAGCCCCAGTTTCGTATAATTAGGAGTAGACCCTATTCATTATTAATGATCGGTTCAATTGGACTGCGCATTTCGTTTAATTTAATTTTTTTTTTTTATCTCCATATAATTTTTATATTACTTTTATTCTCCAGGGCAACATCTATGTTTCTGAACCTTGATTTGATCACTTAGTCTCCACTCTGCATTCTGTTTTAATTTTCAATCTCCAAATAATTTTATTTTTAATATCCAGGACAGAGTATTTGATGAATTATTTCTAGCCCTATTTTCGTACATTCAGTAGCAGACGCTATTCATTGTTGGTGATGGGTTCTGCCTTCGTTGCTTGAATTATAAATCGTAGTAATTATTTTCCGAACAACCTGATATTTTTAGACTAGCTTTGAAATCTCCAACAAAAGCGATATCCCGATTATAACACATCTGTTTCTACTTATGATGACGTGATTTGATCAATTCGACCCCGCATTCCTTTTAAATTTTTTTACTCCCCAAATTACTTTATATATTTTTTTATTCTCCAGGGCAACATCTGTGCTTTGTTCATACCATTTTTCTTATCTGGACTCTACCCCGCATAAATATCTTTTCTACCAAGTTGTGTCTATTGTTGTCTTCCTTCTGAGTCAACTTAACGTCAGTGTCATTTTTGTTTACTCTATCGTATTGTGTCTAGACTAATGTTCTTTTGATCTAATTCGTTTTACAACAATTGGTTTGATGTTTTATTTCTAGCAATTCTGATTCTTTGCTCCAGTGTGTTTTTAATTTCTTCTTTTATCTGCCATGCCTCTTCAGGACGTTAGCGATCATAGCCTTCCACATCTTCCTATTCGTTTTAATATAAGTATGTATTATCTTCTTACTAGTGCACTGCTCTACTATATATTCACACAGGACCGTTAGGTAGGTGACATTGCAATTTTAATATCAACATGCCCAGTGAGTATCAAATTCGCCAAACCTTATTCCTACATTATGCGCCTCTGTTCATCATACGACAATTTTCCCTGTGTCTTTTGAAATCTTCGGGAAATTATTTTTGCCTCATTTTTTGTATTCTAATATAATGTTTTCCGATCCATATATAATGTCTTCTTACAATTGATAGTTATTCCTTTCGTTAGGCTTTCCATGACTAACTTATCTCTAGTTTCCTGCAATGTTTTCTGCGTCTGCCATCAACGCGGTGTTATAGGCCTATCTTATATTGTAAATATTGTGCCTACAAATAATAAATCCAGGTAAAAGATTTGGTTTTCTTAGGGTCCTATCATTGTAAGGATTAAATAAACCGGTTGAGAAGATGCATTCTCGTTGTGTAGTAATAGACGATGATTAAATGAAATTCACAAAAAGGCCCAACAGAGTTGACGAAGTTAAGAAAAACTATAACAAGAGAAAGAAAATAACAGCGTAAAATATTAATATTAAGCAAACAAATAATATATGCAAAGCAAATTAACAGTAATAAGGCAAAGCAACAGCAATAAGGTAACTTGTTCACAAACTAAGTATGGTGTTATCGTACAAAAGTGGATACATACAAGCGATCGCAGCGGTTTGACTCCAAGACAAGTGTTATGGTCCAAAGTTAGGACCATGGAAGAACAACACGAAACACAAGAGTATAAATAACAAAGAATATATTGCACGATAAATAATACAAGAAGTGGAACGTGTTAGTATGACTGTCAGACTGGTTGGAAGTGAAATACCGATATTTAACAGTCACCCCACGAGTAATGTATGTGGCAGAAGGCCGAGTTTCACGTGGGTTTCTCCGAGCCTGTGGGCTGGTCCAACAATATACCCTTTGAACCCGCCTAGACGGGTTCAAAACCTGTCTACCTCCCCTGATGAAACTTTGCCCTTCGGCAAAGCTTCGTCCGGATTCCTCTCTGCCAAAGCAGAGAGTTCGACAGAAGTCGCACACAGTCAGAGACTGCGGGTGACTCGATTCAATACCGATATTTAACAGTCCCCCCACGAGGAATGTATGTGGCACAAGGTCGAGTTTAACGTGGGTTTATCCGAGCCCGTAGGCGCGGCCAAAAATATACCCTTTGAACCGGCCTAGACGGGTTCAGGGCCTGTCTACCTCCCCGGATGAAACTTTGCCCTTCGGCAAAGCTTCGTCCGGGTTCCTCTCTGCCAAAGCAGAGAGATGACTTGATCCAATACCATGCGTCTCTCTTGAGAACCGTAGTATATATAGCGTTAGGAAGAGTTCATTCTGTCGATCTAGGTAAGGAACCATGACAATAAGAAAGAAGTGATGAGATCGAGAAACCTCTATCTTATTGACTAGAAAGAAATTCCAGCATACATATGTGTATGATGTCTTTAAATTTGGGGATGTGGGTGAGGTTTTTGCTGTCCTTCCACCCTGGATTGGAGCCAACAACTGTCGAGTTCTTCTTATTATTTTTCTGTATTTACCCAAGGCCGTTTTTATCTGTAGAATAGTGTAGTGGAGGACACGGTCCAAAATATTGGTTGCTAGTCGATAAAGGGGGTCCAGTCATAATTACAGTCCTATCATTTAATTTTCATAATGAATAAACGATATTTTTTTAAAATACACATAAAAAGGTTATAATTAAGATCTTTGTTGAAAAAGATTAATATTTATAAATTAATTCCAGCGTACATGTACTGTACATATACAGTAAATAGTAAATGTAAATACAGAAAGTTATAGCTGAATTTGTATTCATTTCTTTTCATATTTAAGTAATTAGTCAATATTTTAAATAGTTTACTGCATAATTTAGACATTAACAGGTAGATTAAACAAAATAGATTACTATATGCAGTTCAATACATTAAGCGCAATCGTTTCTGTTCACTAGATGCTTGTTCATATAGGTAATATGCAACCAATTCCACCACCAATTCATTTTCAATCGATACCAATATCTATTATTCCGAACAGTTAAGTTTTGTCTCGAAGAGAGTTAGTATATCAAGAGATTAGGCGAGAGTTCAGAATCCTAAATGCCGGTCGGGAACAACAACCAGAAAACTGCCAACCCGATACCATCAGTTTCAAGAGTCGTTGACACAAAGAATTATCTCATCAGAGAATTATCAAGTATTTAATTTTCTTAAAAATTTTCTTTTGCATTAAACGTAACTGACAGTGTGCAGATGACTTTCGTCTTTTCTATCGCCTGGTCAATACGCCCCCCCCCTTTTTCTTGAACAGGAGTAGTGGCTTATATCTTGCTTCCTGTTTAAAAAGGGTTCCCGAGATCTTTCCCTATCTCTAACTTTAGTAGTACTGCTGTCGTGAAGCTCTTGTGACTGGTGCAGTTTGCGGCAACGTCTTTTGATACTGAGAGTACCGGGTTGGCAGTTTTTTGATTGGTGTTCCGGACTAGATATTAGGAGCCCAAACTCTCGCCGTGTCTTGAAAGGCTACTCTGATCAACAGTTGCATAATATCGCGGCTCTTGCAATGCCATGTCACACATAGAAACTTGTCCTGCAAGCACTCACGATGGGCAACTCTGAGGCCACATTATATTGCCCTCAGCGGCAGTTCCTTTCTGCCTATGACCGTCTGCTGCTATTAAAATAGGCCTTTTTCTTACCAACAAAACTCAACGATCATAAACAACCAAAGATATAATCCTAAACCAGTTCAAAGATATCACCTAAAAGCTTTAATATTTCCTTCTCCATCATCCATGGGATTCGTACCAACTTCTGCAGTGTGGAATCGTTCCTCTTTGAAAATCACCTGATATACTAGCTCTCTTCGAGACTAAACATATCTTGTTAATACCTTCCTCTGAATCCTCGATTCCCGGTTACATTCCTCTCCTTAGAAAAGAACACTAAAATCCACATGCGTGGCCTGGGAATTTATGTCTGCAATCATCACCTACTGGCGAGGGAACTCCCTTTGGAAACTCATCTCTTGTTTCCTGTTTAGGAAGGGTCCACGGATCATTTCCTTTTCTCTAACCTGTGAACATCTTGTGACTGGTGCAGTTTGTGGCAAGGATTCTTGAAACTGATGGCACCGGGTTGGCAGTTTTCTGGTTGCTGTTCCCGACTGGCATTTAGGATCCTGAACTCTCGCCTAAACTCTTTAATAACTCTCTTCGAGACAAAGCTTAAGTCGTTAATCCCTTCTTCTGAATTCTTGATTTCCGGCTACCTTTCTCTCGTATCTCGATCTGTAAAATCAACATGCATGGCTTGGGATTTTATGCCTGCAATCATCTCCTGCTGGATTGGGTATTCTCTTTGCAATCTCCAGACCGTTCGTATATGTATCTCCGTCTATCTCTACTCAATTCAGTAAGGTATCTTTTCTTTCTCTGTCGCCCCCCTTGCTATCAAAACTGTGGGGATTTCGATAGCATTTCCGATAATATAGAAAAGGTCGTCGCTCTATATCCGTTTGAACACATATTCGTGTTCGGTGAATTTAACACCCATTATGTGGCTTAGACATTCTGTAACTGACCTCGCTGGTATCCAAACCCATAACCTTTCAATCACTCAATTCCTCACGCAAGTGGTTGACATTCCAACAACGTTTTCCCGAGAAAACCTGATAGTAATGCTTCCCTTCTTGATCTCAGTTTTACCTACGCAGCTCTGCCATCTTGGCAACTCGAACCATGCCGTAGTGTATATTAATATCTCCTTCCACTCCCTCTCTAGCCGAGAACCTCCTAGTAACAGAATATCTTTCTGTTATCAAGCGGCATCCCTTTGAATGCGTTTTTTAATCATTCCGTTCAAAAATGTGCGTCTGAGGTCACCCCCTGGGTAAAATCCGGCATCGAAACTTTCCTCCAGCAAGAAAAAACAAAGTTAAATCGTGCTCATCTCCTTTGTTCTTACTGATATCTTACAGCTGCTATAACCCATAGGAATCACTTTTTCCGTCTGTACCGGAGTGACATGTCTGATTGCAACATGCGTCTCTTTGTCTCTGCTCGTAATGTGTGCAGTTGCGTCCTCAATGAAGCAAAATTATTCTGTGTTGATAAGATGAAACAACGAATTACATCTCGAACATTTGGCTCTAAAGATTATTGGCGGCACTGCAGGAGTGTGCAGAACAATTGTAAATCCACAATTGCTCCTCTTTTAAATAGATTCAAAGTCCTAACTTCCACAGCTGATACGGCTGAACGCTTTGCTCGGAAATTCTCATCCAATCCAACTCTTGACTCGTTCCGTGTACCCACACCTGATTTTTCCCCAGAACAGTGGCTCTATTGAATGAGATGAGCATAACACCATTGATGGTATTGGACCTCTCTAAATTAGACTCTAATAAAGCAAGTGCTTGTGACGGGATACTGACTATAGTCCTAAGCTGGCTCCAAATCTCTCCAAAATATATATTGACTCGCTGACTCCTGCTTTTCAGACTGTTGGAAGTCCTCATCTGTTGTCTCATTTTTAAGACACTTCTGAACAATCTAAATATCGTCCTATCTTCTGCAAAGTCTTAGAGACTATAATCAATGCCGAAGTGGTTAAGAGCTTTACCTTCCATGATCTTTTTTTTCTGTTTTATGCTTTGTCTACCGCTGTTGTACTTACGGCCACAAATGAATTTGTACATCCAACTCTTGATAATAATGTCGAAGCTCGTGCTGTGTCTCTAGACATCTCTAAGACGTTTGATAAGGCTTGGCATGTCGGTCTTCTACGTAAGCTTCAGGTAAAAGGACAGTTATTTGATTTAATCCAATCATTTTTTTCAAACCGTGAAATGAAGTTCATCCTAAACAGGTTTCCCTCCAGTCACTTTCAGACGAGCGCGAATGTTTGCCAAGGCTCTATTCCTGGTCCCACTCTATTTTCGATCTTCATCAACGATCTGCCTGATATCATCAGCTTTCAAGTAGGCATCTACGCAGGGGACACTGACATTTATTCCTGTCTCAATAATAAAGCCGGTATTACCGACAAAGATAACCTTGCCTTTGGTCTCGATAAGGACGTCCAATCTGTGTGTGATTGGGGACAAGAAAAGGCTTGTAAATTTTGAATACCAACACGAAACTGGTCTCATTTGCCCGCCAAAGATAAACCTCTATGCTTCTCTCTCTGAGCCTTCTTCGTCTCAGTTTTCTACTGACCTGTGTTGGAACGAGTACATTGAATAAACAACGCAAGGAAAGTTGTTTCTCTGTGTCGCCCCAGAATGTCTTTTTCTCGTCTGAGTCTACTCTTCAAATCTACAAATCTACCGTTCGTCCTTGCATTGAATACTCTCGCCATATATGATCTTGTGACCCTCTGTTCATCTCGAGGTTCTTGACAAAAGCCAAAGACGGATATGCAATGTGATCGGTCCTGACTTGACATCTCGACTCGAGACACTTTCTTACAGACGTGATATTGCTAACCTCCTTCTTTTCTAGAAATATTTTTATGGAAACTGCTCAGAAGAGCTCTTTTCACTGGCACTCAGACTGCATGAATTTAAACGTAATACTAGTTTGCCATCTGGAACGCACCCTTTTGCTGTCGAAACAGTTAAATGTAACCGCTACTTCTATTCCAACATAGTCTTCACTCACACTTCCCGAGTGGAACTTTTTTCCTCTTACTTGCTTCCCTGGTAGCTATAATCTTCAAAAATTTAAATTTAATGTCAGTCGACATCTTCTGATGCCTTGATCCTAATCCCCGTCCTTCCCTTTACCCTCTCCTCAAACCCCCGTCTTTTCTCTGACTTTCACTTTCTGTAATCCCTTGTATGCTAGTAGAACTCCCGCCTTAATTCGGTGAAATACAAGGGTCATTCAATAAATGAGGTGAATTTTTCGGTATAAGGACTTCTAATACAGATAGAAGCTTACTTTTTTTTTCAACGTAGTCTCCCTGCGCTGTCACACACTTTTCCCATCTGTGCACAAGCTTCCGTATTTCCTCTGATGTCTCAGCCAGTCGCTCACAACCCTTTTGACTTCATCGTCACTTTTAAACTTCGTGCCTCTCGTGAACGCTTTCAAGGGACCAAACAGGTGAAAGTCTGAAGGGGCAAGGTCTGGGCTGTAAGGGGGATGAGGGAGCAGTTCCTAGCCCAGCGCGTTAATGGTCTGCACCATTTGGGCTGCTGTGCTTTGAGGCCTTGCGTTGTCATGATGCAAGATGACTCCTTCTGACTGATGACCCCTGCGTTTTATCTTTATGTCTTTCTTGACCTGCCTTAGCAGTTCACAGTAGTTCTTCTGTCGGACTGAATGAGGTCATAGACTGATTCGATCACTTCAGGAGACCTCAATTCTGTAGGCCTCCCAGGCCTGACTTCATCCTCAACACTGCTCCGTCCTCCTTTAAACAATTTAGCCCACTTGTAGACATTTTTTTGGCTGAAACATGTGGCACCATACACAGTTGACATTCTCCTATGAACTTCAACTGGTTTGCACCCTTCAGTAACCAAAAACTTGATAACTGACAGCTGTTCAATCCTGGAGCATGCTTCTTGGTCGGCCATCTTTGTTAATCGCCAAAACTCTCAATTTTTTTTAATCTGCAAAAGAAATTAAATCCATGTGAAAAAGAAGTAAAACAAAAAATAAAAAAGTAAGATTCTATCTGTATTAGAAGTCCTTATACCGAAAAATTCAACTTAATTATTGAATGACCCTCGTTCTTTTAAAAAAAAACTTCTTTTTTTTTTTTTGGCTAAAACAGCTGTCTGTGTGTGTTTTTGTTTTTTCACTTTTTATTGCATTTGTATTTTATATAGAAGGTCCACTCCATCAGGCGCTTACTTGGTAACGGGCAAGGGTTTCCCCCGTTTTTCAAGGCCGAGGATATAATTAGCCGGGGAAGATATTCTAATTTGTCAGTAACGCAAAATCAAAGAAAGTAATTGCCAGAAGAAGACGAAATGAAGACGGGAGTAAGAATACTACCATCATCATTAGTACAAAACGGATTTGAAAATGATAGGAAGAAAAAACGTCGAGTAAGGAAGAAAATTATAAAGAATTCAACAGAAATATTTATAGAATGGCGATACTAAATAAAAACAAAAATTGGAATGGATAAGAAATAAAAAAAAACATTAAGAAAGAAGAAGAAGAAGAAGAAGAAGAAAAAGAAGATTAAAACAGAAAAATTGTCGGAGATAAGAAAGAAAGAAAGGAAGAAAGAAAGAAAGAAAGAAAGAAAGAAAGAAAGAAAGAAAGAAAGAAAAAGAACAAGTGAAATAATATGTGGAGAAAAAATCGAGAAAATGGAGAAAAAAAGAAGAAAAATATCTAAGAAGCTAAAGAGAAAAGTAAAAATAAATGAAATATGAGAAAAGTGCAACAAAGAGAAAGAAAAGGGAAAGAAAGTGAGAAAAAGAAAATAAAAGCGAAAGAAATCTTATGGATTTGAAAAAGAAGACATATCAAGTTAAAAATAAATCAAGAAAAAAATTGTCGTTGATAAGAAAGAAAGAAAGAAAGAAAGAAAGAAAGAAAGAAAGAATGAATGAGTTGGTGAAATAACCTGTGGATAGAAAAAAGACACAAAACAAGAAGAAGAAGAAAAAGAAGAAGAAGAAAAAAAAGAAGAAGAAGAACTACTAATACTACTGCTACTACTCCTTTTAGGCTAGTTCAATAATATAATTAAACAAAACAAGACCTCCAGAGAAAAACAAAATCGAAGTTGAAGTAAAATATATACTAAACCCGTGGGGTAAAAAAGAGAATCTAAGAATGAGAGATAAAGATGAAGAAAAGCAAAAAAGAAGAAGAAATAAAATGTACGAAAAATGCAGGAAATGGCGGTGGCGTGAACAGTGCAGTATTCAAGAATTAAGGAACTTAAAACTATCTGGTTACATTCAAAGCCTCGAAAACCAAACTAGTTACATCAAATCACCGCCGAGCAGACACCAAACTACAGCTAGTCCCGATGAACGGATGTCCCCTTGAAGAGGTGTTGTGTCTTGAGAGACTCTTTGATCTCAAAAGCACACTTGACCTCAAGAGGAACGCACACATTCAAAAGATGCAGGTAAAAATGATCAGCTGAATGTACCGCTCGAGTCATTACCTCACTCTTCATGCTATCCTCTACCTTTATAAGAGTCAGCTCAGGCCAAAAATGCAGTTGTCATATTTTAGCTGCAGCTGTGCAGTCTTCACTTTGTAGTCACCATAGAAATCAAAAGCGTCTCCGAGTCTTTGTGGGTGACAAATTATTTTCCACCGTTCAACGTCTCTCTTACAGACGGGATATGGCAAGCCTCTCGCTGTTCTATCACTATTATGATTTGAAAGAATGCGGACGAACTACATTCCTTAGTTCTGCCAGATCTAACCTTCACGGCAAGCATCTGTCATACGACATACATGATAGCAAACCACTTATTCCCTCAGTATTCCATCGGTGAGAAGGAAGTTCCACTCGAACAGCTTCTTCCCAAGTACTAATGCTCTGTAGAACAGATTCCCAAGAGTATGTTTCCCCGATCACTAAAATCTTTCAAGTAGTGATTTTCCAAGAGTAGGTTAGATGTGGCACAAGGCCAAAAGTATGGGGCACACAGTGAGAATTGAACTCATTTTCAGTAGTAATAAATTAACCCTTAACTTAATCCTCTAACTCAAATAGCCACGGGCCTTTGTACAATGTGAATCTTACCGTAAAAAAAATATCTCCACAATTTCCTCTTTAATCTAACTCTCATTAACTGATATGTCCCAAAAAGGAATATATTTGTTCGAAGTAGCAAAGTGGTTTTGGACTACTGTAACCGAGTAGGACAGTCTAACAGGTAACCATAATGGACTGGTCCTCGTCGTAGTGGTAGGCAATAGGCGAAGACTAAAGCGTAGCCAATAAGCGCACCTCTGTACCTCTACATCAGTCTGTATTTATGGCTGACACCAGCCAATCATATTACTGTGAATGTGAACCCAGGTGTATGCATATTCTTTACATCACTAACTTTTGTCTTTTCGCTATCACTTGTAATCCCTGTTCTGTCAAATATTCACACAAGCAAATTAGGCTGCTTATTTGCTATTTCTATTTGTCCCTCTTGTCTTTAATAAGTTCTGTCATTGTCAAATGGTATTCTCAGCATCTTTCTTTAAGTTTATTCTTCATCTGTGATGAGAGTATCCAATAGATGATGGGAAACAAAAAGTGTCTGACAGGCAAAAAGACTGATCTACGTAAAAGCAACAAGATCAAGTAAAAAACGGAAGAGAATGACAATAAACAAATTGAAGAAATTCGAACAATCAATGAACAATTTTTAAAACCAGAAATAGCCAAAAAAGTTTCCAGAGAAGGAAAAATATAAAAAAAAACTTTTCAAGAGATTTTTTTGAAGAAAAGTATGATTTCTTAGAGAAAATTTTTGAAAAAAGTGAGACATCAAGAAAAAAAAAAAGTTAAAGATTGGCGACAAACGGATAGAATCGTTCAACCAATACAAATGTTTAATCTTGCTTCATTGACTGCAGACAATCAGAGTTGAGAATTGCTTGGAGGTAGAGCGAAACGAAGAGAGGTCTGGCGGAAAACAACTAATGATGACGACTGTCTCCACCATCAATTCTTATTTCACCCGCTTCATCTAACAACCGCAGCCTGATTTTCTTCATCAACTCACACCTAAATAAATTGATATTCACCTCCACTCATCTCATCCCACCGTGCTCAAACGTCTTCCTAGAAATTGTTGGTTAGTGTCAGACATTTGCAATTTGGGCCTGTTCGCCTAAGAACTTCCGGTTTCACGATCGACCGACCATTTGTCGCGAATTAGATGCATGTCAGTCAATTTATCTGATTGTAACGAATATATATCAGTAAAACGCTAGTTTAAAATGTTTTCTTTCTAGAATTTAACTTTAGTATTTTGAATGATTTTAAATTAAAAAAAAAGATTTAAAAATTTTAAAAATTGTAAAATAATATATTCAATGAAAACAACCAGTCTTCTTATGCTTTTTTTAAAATTTATATCAGGACATTTATTTTTGGATCTTGAGGAAGTGGCAGTGGTAGTGTTCAGATAAATATCATTACCTTGTTGCTTTTATCATTTTTTTATCTAATAAATTGGCGTCTTTAGTTATTTAAAATAGCATTTTAGTTATTTAAAATGGTGTATATAGTTTATTATTCGATGAATTATTCGTCGGACATTTTCTTTTTGATAAACATGCTATTTCTTCAGTATCATTTATGCGTGAATTTTGCTGGTTATTTTTTTTTTACTACAAAAATCTGGTTGATAGATTCTTTGGTTTCATTTATGCTATCAATAACACACACACACACACGCACACACACATACACAAACGCACGCGCACACACACACACACACACACATATATATATATATATATATATATATATATATATATAAAGTATAAGTATTTAATAGTTTCTAATTATTGCCAGAATAAAGTATTCTGAAACCCATCTTGAACCTGGCGATAGGTAAATAAAAAGTCATCATCTGTGGGTTGGTGAGCTAAACACTGCGTTAACCAATTCAGTGCTGGACAATACAATATATATATATATATATATATATATATATATATATATATATATATATATATATATATCCTCAGGCAAGTAGAGAGAGAGAGAGATGTAATATACAATATATATATTGTAAACGGACTCTGAAAAAGAAAAATATAAACATTATAAAATTGCTCAATACAAGATTTTAAAATACAAAATGTAGACAAAAAATATTTACAAAAACACTAAAATGCGATCTATCTTACTACCAGAAAGAGAGAGAGAGAGAGAGGTAAAGAGAAAGAGACAGAGAGAGAGATGTATTTGGGTAGTAATTACTTGTTAATACATGTTAAATTGTTAATTGTTGGTTAAGTGTTTAAAAGTGAAGCATGTATCGTAAAAATACAAATTCAACCTTAATAACATCGCACCATTTATGTTTATATATTCTTTTTATAGATACAAATATTTAAGTAAATGTTCTGTTTATAATAAACAGTATTAACGACAATTGTCCATTTCATAATGTGTGACGTCATTTGCTTACATTTGGATACGCATCGAGCAGATATGAATGTACGAGAGAAAATCATGGAGAACTGTAGTTTAAAAACAGTAAATTCGACCTTGCTAATCGAACGCTTCTCTGTAGCCAAAACGGTTAAAGGCACGTCAGGCTATATGACGGTTCCGTATAGGATACAGGTTCGGATCCTGTCGGAGGACGAATATTTTCCATGCAAATTTCTCGGACATTCAGGCCGGTAAATGTTGTTTAATACAGTTTATTATAAACAGATCATTTACTTAAATATTTGCATCTATAAAAATAACATATACACACCATTTATTATAGAAGTATAAGAAAAATACATTTTGAACAACAGCTTATCCCCAAAATTTTTAGAAATTTTACATTCGTTATGTACATGTATATTTAAATATGTGTGTGTGCGGTAAAGTGAATGACAAATTTCATAAATTCTTTAGTGACGCTATTCGTCATTCTTTTCATAAATACAGTAATGGAGTAATATACATACATACATATATATATATATATATATATATATATATATATATATATATATATATATGTGTGTGTGTGTGTGTGTGTGTGTGTGTGTGTGTGTGTGTGTGTGTGTTTGTGTGTGTATTAAAAGAAGAGAGAAACTGCAATTTTCTTTTTAAATATACATTATACTTTATTTTCCAGATGCAAATATATGTTATATTTAAATAAAATTCATATTATAACAAAAAACTGATGCGGTTTCTCTCTTTTTTTTTAAAAAAAAAATACATTTTCTCTCGTTCGAACATCTATAACCTCTTCCCTATATATATATATATATATATATATATATATATATATATATATAAAAGAATTTTCTTATATATATTTCTTATATGTAATTATTTATTCGAAAATTATAACATAAATATGTTATAAAATCACTACAAAAATAGCCATTTTGTTTCAACACTTCTGGTGTCTTATCAAGTGATGATGTTGAATGTAGAATAAAGGGTTTTAAAAAGTTCAAATCAATCCAACACCCCTCGCTAAAGGGGAAACGCTGTTACATAAGCTGGAATGTCCAATTAAAATACAAGTATACAAGAATTCAACATGACAACGAACTAAGGTTATAATAATTATTTAATGCTTTAATGTTGGGGTTAGACTAAAGTGGAATTTATTCTCAATAATAAATATTAAAATATACGACAAAATTTGAAATTACGAATTAAAAATTATCCATTTTAAAATTTAAATTTAAAGTATATTAAGTTTAAAATTATAAAATTACTGAGGAAAAAAGAAAAAATACATATGTTATTCTATTTATTTTTTTTTTATTGAAATTAAGTTGGAATTAACGTTAAGATCAAATGTTGCTCTGAACTTCATGACAACATAGATACATTTGAATCCTAAACAGAGGCAGGGGAGGATGACATCTTGCAAAAGACAATACATACACAATCAGATTATAATACTTAAACACGCAGACGTATTTAGATATATACACACACAAAAAAAGCGACGAGACAGGAAATATCTCCACGCCTCTTAATATATATATATATATATATATATATATATATATATATATTGCGGATTCCGTTTATTAACGATTCACACTTTCAAAAACGGAATGTATCAGTGGAAAGTGAGGTTAACAGCGAGCGGTGATTGCCTGTCTCATGCTTGGACGCAATTTTCATGTCTCGTTTATTAGACATTAAATTGAGCCACTTAGCAGCCATTATAATTTACCTCGAATTTTCCGTTATTCTCATTATAGACGCTCATAAATATTTCATGAGCGTCTCTTAAATTTAACATGTTTTTAAAAATAGCAACATTTTTACTTTTATTTACACTATTTACATTGTTCAGACTGTTGTACACCGCGGCCTCCTTCAGGTGACTTCATTTTCGAACTATACTTTTTATTTCGCTAAATGGGTTAGACTGTTCTAGTTGCACATGCCATGCCTCTTCCGGATATTTCAGTCTCAGTTATTTCCCCTTAACTGAACTCTCAAAGTTTTATGTTCACTTCTGCTGTGGACAGGGAGTGAACTCATAATTCTTTGGGTCAAGTCACTGTATTAATTCAAGCAACGCTTTTATTATAAATACGCACAAAAAGTAAAGACACTTGCTTGAGGACACATGAGCCAATGGATAAAAGCGTTGGTTTAGTAATTCAAAGCCAAAACGCCATGAATACGGTAACAAAATGAGGACAACAGTCCGAAAAATGTATTAGGTTGGTGCAAAAATAATGTCGTTTTTTGACGTTAAGTTGAACATTATTTTTGCACCTACCTAATAAATAGTGTAAATAATTACAATTTCTCATCTCGGAAATAAAGACAGGACCTGAAAAAGACCGGAGCTTATAAGGGCCGAAACCTCGTGAATACGGTAACAAAATGAGGACAACAGCCCGAACAATGTAAATAGTGTAAATAATTACAATTCCTCATCTCAGAAATATAGACAGATCCTGAAGAAGACCAGAGCATATAAGGGCTGAAACCTCGTGAATACGGTAACGAAATGAGGACAACAGTCCGAGCAATGTAAATAGTGTAAATAATTACAATTCCTCATCTAAGAAATATAGACAGATTCTGAAGAAGACCGGAGCTTAAAAGGGCCGAAACCTTGTGAATACGTTAGCAAAATGAGGACAACAGTCTGAACAATGTAAATAGTGTAAATAATTACAATTCCTCATCTAAGAAATATAGACAGATCCTGAAGTAGGCCGGAGCGTTCAGCGGCCAAATAGTCCTGAATATGGCAAAAATGATGATGACAACAGTCCAGACAGTGTAAATAGTGTACATAATTACAATTCCTCCTCTCAGTAATATAGATATTTTTAATTTTGCTTGTTAATACTGGGTCCAAGATGAAATCCTTACATATGCCCATCATAGAACGAAACGTTTCGACTAATATAAGTTTTTCTTTTTTTTTTATTCTTATTGCACTTTTGCACACATATTTTAGTTATATCTGAAATTTTCTACACACACACACACACACACACACACACACACACACACACACATATATATATATATATATATATATATATATATATATATATATATATATATATATAAATGTATTTGGTTGGATTGGTGTGAGTTTAGACCCTGAGTTTCACGCTTTTTGCGATCGTCAGTTTGTCTGTCTCAGTGTCACAAACTCACACCAATCCAACCAAATATGTTAGGACTACCTCTGTTACTGAGCACTTTCTAATAAGTACCAAGTGCATATAATATATAAATAATAATATATATATTACAGACATACACACACATATATATATATATATATATATATATATATATATATATATATATATATATATATATATATATTTATTTATATATATATATATATAAACACATATATATATATATATATATATATATATATGAGTTTCTCGTATTACTTATTGCAAATCATAATAATTTTTAATCTCAACTACAACAAAGACAATATCGACATGTACTACTAATTACAATTACATGAACGACAAATATTCATCTAAAGTTATATTAAACTTATTAATATTAGATAACTAAAATTACTTATTGGCTTTTAATTATTTAAAACGCTAAATCTAATTTTAACAAATAGAATTCCTAAAAATATCTACTATATTAAAGTAGAATATCTTAAACTAATTTAAATATTCATTAGGAGACTGAGTCTTTGTTCCTAACTAAAAACGACCATATAAATTGGTCTAACTACCATATTTCTTTCTCGCCGACTGACTTTGTATCTTACTGAAAAGATTGCAATTTAGCGTGATAGCAAACCTCAACATAATACCCCTGATAATCTACGTGAGATCTTGGTAAACAATGCTACAATTAGACATCACGTAAATAAGAACATACTACAGGTATTGGAAGACGCTTCTATTAAAATAAAAACACCATCCGCAAGCAAGTTTTGCTTCAACAATGACGTTCCCGGGCTCAAGTTAAGCGTGTGACACCACGTCACGCTATATTGCATTAATCACAGATTGAAATTTCTTTTACTAACCGAATAATTCGTAATATATTTTCTACAGACTTAAACAAAAATCTGTAACGTGTATCTTTCTAAACGTTTCCTAAATGATAACAGACAAGAAGATTCTGAACAACGCTTCCTCCCCCAATTGGATAACGGACTATTTTGCACGAATCTATATCTAATGTGACATGACCCGGAAAGGGATATATTTGTTCGAAGTAGCAAAGTGGTTTTGGACTACTGTAACCATGTAGAACAATCTAACAGGTAACCGTAATCGACTGGTCCTCTTCGTAGTGGTAGGCAATAGGCGTAGGCAATAGGCGAAGACGATAGGCGTCCCCTTGTACCTCCACATCAGTCTGTATTTATGGCTGACACCAGCCAATCATATTACTGTGAGGGGGAACCCAGGTGTATGAATATTCATTACATCATAATGTAAAGCGTTTGTTTCGAAACTAAAGAAAGTTGATGAAGAAATTGTAAATATTTTTAATTGACTGCTACATTCAAAGATGTCGATATATAATAATAGATACTGCCTCTATATATCTGATTTAATTGAGATTATTACTAGAAACTGGAAGACAGTTCCTCCAACTTGATGTGCGAGGGAAGAAACAAACCTTACGGTTATATTTGAACATTTCAAACAATAAAATGGTGAGACCTAGCTGCCAATCTAGTACTCCGATTAAAGTCATGAAGTCGAGATACCTCTGAAATAACCTCATCAGAACAATTGTCACGAAAAGTGATTGAAACTGCCGTACCAGGTTAGGAATCTGTCCTAACATTCACAAAGCTTCTTCGGTAGCAGAAATTTAGTGGCCACCGTACTGGAAAGGCATATATGGAACACGAGCCTCAAGACATATGAAAGAAAGAAAAGAAAGTATAAATTTTTGAAACTGTTTGAAATAAAGTGAAATAATGACTTTTACTATTGTAGTAAAAGCAGAACCAGTGAATAAACTTATAGCAAAGCTTTATTGCACCTTTATATTTGACGCCTCCCCACCCCGCCACATGGGTCGTATTTGGCACAAGGCCGGTTTAACGTGGGTTCTCGGACAAAAATATTCCCTTCGAATTCGTATTAACGGGTTAAGGGCCTGTATACCTCCCCGGACGAAAATTTGCCTTCGGCAAAGCTCCGTCCAGGTTTCTCTTTGCCGAGGCAGAGTGTTTGGCAGTCGTGAACGGTTTGGCACCGTTCCGCTTTATTGCACGTTATTCTGACGGATATTACTGGGTGCTTTTTATAAATCCTAGATTTTCAGGGAGGTAACTGGTGATTTTTACGTCCTAGATCTAAAAGGGAGGTAACTGATAATTTATGAGTATAAATATCAAATTGGATTATGAATTTATTGAAATATTATCGTTATTTTATACACTAATGAATGAATTGAAATGTTATGAATAGTTTGGCTAGTGTCGTCTTTTTAAATGAAAAAAAAATAAAATTTGTAATAGTTCAAAATCGTGACCGATGTTTTGACTTGACCTGAAGCGTCCAGACACAACAGACGTTTGACTTGTCTTCAAAAGAACTTCTAACGACCACGATATGACGTTGCTAAAAGCAATATATAAAAAAGAGGTCATAGAAGTCTTAAATGGGCTAAATTTGTCTCGTTTTTCTCTATGGAAATAATCAGTCCCCAGTTAACCCTATGTCGTATTGAACAGAATCCACCATACAAATACCGTAAATATATATTTAATAAACCAACAGGTGGTTGGATTCACAATCTTAAATTTCAACTTTGCCCATACTGAAGTACAAAAAATAACATTTATATATATACACCACTGTTTACACCTTTTGTATTATTTCTATTTATTTGGTTGATTCATAAATAATTTTAACTTACTTTTTTGTTTATAAATTTTCTTTACAAAAATAAAATATTGGATTGGCCAAAAATTTCGGTCGTTTATTATATATTTACTTAACAAACCGAACGAATATTTTGGCCAACCCAATAAAATTATAGTTTATTAAAATAATGTTCACCATTCTAATAATCGGTCGCTTCTTAAATGAGAGCTCTCCAATTCCCTTTCAGAAAAAAAATATGCATGTTTTGTAAGGAAACTTCATTTAAGGTATTCTTGAACTGGTTTTAATTAGAGAAGGTCTTTCCCCTCAAAGCCTCTTGTAGCGGTCTAAAAAAGGTAATAATTAGTTGATGAGAGGTCAGATGAATTCTAGCAGGGTAAGGTAGAATAGAAATTGTCTCAGATAAGGAAATACAAATTCACTTGGATTGTGTGATTCAAATGCATTTTCCAGTTCCGTTCACGATTCTTATCTAGGATCTTTAAACAAAAAGTAAATATAAATATATATATATATATATATATATATATATATATATATATATATATATATATATATATATATGCCCTGACAGTTTGATTCAAAGGATTTTCCAATCCACCCCCAAAAAAAATATTTTCTAGTAGCTTTGAAAGGAAGAAAGACTTACATAAAATCCTTTGACAGCTATTCTTCAAACGGATTGTTCAGTCAAGTTCAGAAATCCTCAGCTGATAGAAGTTATCCGGGATAATGAATTAAAACTTCATTTGGATTTTGGGATTCAAATGGATTGTCCAGTCTAGAGTACAATTCTTATCTGGTATCTTAAAACAAGAAGTAAAGAAATACATATAATCCTCAGACACTTTGATTCAAACTGATTATCTAGCCCCAAAAGACTTATCTGGGAACTTTTAAGGGAAGAAAGAAAATGCATCCAATTCCCCAGGACTTTTTTATTCTAAAGGATTGTCCGGTCAATTTAAAAATCCTTAGATAAAAAAAACAATAAAATAATATGGAACGTAATTCAAACGGGTTGTCTTTATCTGGGATCTTTAAACAAGATGTCTAGTACATTCTGAGTCAAATAAATTATCCTGTCCCTGGATTCGCATCCAGAAGCTTCCAACACGAATAAAATACATGCATAAAATCTTAAGGAACATTGCGTTTATAAACTTGCATTGAGTTGACCAAAATGTCGGTTAAGTTTATTAAGTAAAAATCAAATTAATAATGGAACCCAATATTTTATTTTTGAATAAAAAGTTTATATAACAAAAAAGTGAAAAAAATATGTCTCAAACTAATAAATAAAAACAATACAAAAATAGTTGAATGTATAGAGAGATGTTCTTTCCGGCATACTCATGTGTACAAATCTCATCTTAAATATTGGGTAAGACTTTCTTTTCCATTTGATGTTTTGGTAGATATCAGTTTAGGTTTTTGGTAGGGTTCAGGACGACTCAACACCGCCAACTCAACACCGCTGACTGAGCGCCGGGACAACTCAGTACGGAGTAATCTCCACACCAGAAAGACATAACCTTTTTTCATAACCAAATAAAACTAATTTATTAAGGATTAAAGCTTTAATTAATAGATATTCTTCTTGAAATATGGAATTTAAAAAGCCATCATGTTTAAATAGGAACCAGTTTTTTTTTAATTAGCTTCAACAAAGCAAATCGTAAATTATTGTTTTGTTTTTGTTTTGTTTTACGGCATATCAACCTCAATAGGTTATTTAATGCCGACAAAATTTTTGTAGCTGGTAATATTCTGTTTTGTCAAAAATCTATTTCTGGTAATTATCTTTTCCTTCAAAAATGCATTGCTGGTAATATTTTCTTCCAAAAATGTACATATATATATATATATATATATATATATATTTCAAAAATGTATTGCTTTTTTTTCTTCTAAAATTTATTGCTGATAATAATTTTTTACAAAGTATTTATGGTATTTTTACACTTTCCTAGATTTTACCCCAGTTTCGGGGTTACCTATTTGCCCATGAACTCGGCCCTAACAGGTGCTACAACACCGGGTCAGTGTGGATCTGGAAACACCAGCAGTTAAGAGGTGGTTCCATGCTCCTCAAAACCTCCTGATCAGAGGCCTTGCTGCTGGACGTAGTTTATTGTCTTACCCAGGGCACGGGTGTAGTTTAACGTCATATCCAGGACGGCGTAAATTATTAAATTATTTTTAGAAAAAATATTTTAAACGTTGACTTAGTTTATTAAAAAAAAATAAATTACATTATTATTTTCTTTATTAAAAATAAAAAGCAGCGTCATTTTGTTTTCCATTTTTTGATTTATGTTATTAAAAAATAAGAAAAAACGTGTTTTATTGAATTATGTTTTTATATGTCAATTTTTATTAAAAAATAAATTCGTTTACGATTTACGTTGTTAAAAATAATTAAAAAAACGTGTTCATATTTAACATAATGCCTTTTTAAGTACCATATTTGAAGAAAAAATATCCACTAATTAAGGCTTTAATCCTTAATAAATTGCTTTTATTCCGTGTTACGAATGCAGATAGCCCAAACACGGATACACGCATATATTAATGTTAATCTCCGTCTGACAAAAGAAGAAGTCACGTGGGAGTCTCGAGTCATTTTGGGGAAGCAAGTCAAGAGGTTGACTGGCCCAATTACCCGTAGCAACAGACGTCTAGACAGAATCTAGACAGGGGACTGACGTAAGGTCGTGAAGCAGCAGGAACTGGAATTCGCGCCAAAATGCAGGACCCGTGGGAATTAGAAAATTACTTGGAAGTCAGTTGCTGCCTTGTCTTTGAAAGAGCAAGACTCGAAATCGAAGCGCTGATAATTTATGAACGGAAAGATGAGACTCATTTTGGTAATGATGGAACTTGTCCGATTCATCCTAAGCAACTCCGGATAAGAAATATAAGGATATATATTCGTTAACTCCAAATTGAAGAAGATAAATCGAGTTATTTATCACAGAAGACGCAAGGAAATTTGTACACTGAGAATACAGCCTGTGTTTGAAGAAAGAAAGAGAAAACCAGAGAGAAGGAAAAAATATATATCTCTGTTGCAGCCGGACCGTGTTTGAAGCTGAACTGTGTAAAGAAGAAGAAAGAAAGAAAAGTGAAAACCAGAGAGAAGAAGAAAGTATATATCTCTGTTGCAGCCGAGTCGTGTTTGAAATTGAATTTGTGTAAAGAAAGAAAAGAGGACACGTGAGAGAAAAAGAAAGGACAATGAGTAAGAGAGAGAACTGAATATAAAGATAAGTACCTATATATTTTGGACCCGTGTTAGAAAGTTACACATGCATCCATAAAGTTTATGTTCTCACAAACACCATTCCACATGTCAAAATAGTAATATGTAAATCCTATCCCATCTCTTTCTTTTTTTTTTTTTTTGGTTATGCGTTGATTTCTGCATTCGTAGTTATTCATACTTATTTTTGGATCCTTTCGGGTTCAGTCGAATCCACTTGGATTTGGGCATATTTTGCTATCCCAACATAAGTCTTGAGGTTCTGGTCGTCGGATGCTTTACTCATGCTTATATTTTTTTTTTATTTTAATATCTTGTGTATATGTATATATTAAAAGTCTTATACCAAAATTTATTACGCCTTATCGTTCATCCTTGAATTGTGGATGAATATTTGTGTTGAAACCGAAGCGAATCTCGGAAAAGATTACTGTTTGATTATCCCAATCGAACAGCGTTCTTTTAAATATTTTTTGTTTACTAATTGTCCATTTGTCATGATCTGGGAGAGATAGCCCGTATCTCTCCATAGACGTGATAATGTATATATCTCCTGGTCGGCGTATGATTGCATTATAAATTATTCGACGAGTAGGGCATATGACATTCTGTTATAAAAAAAAGTTATGTTTTTCTGGTGTTGAGTTGTCTCGTTTCTGAGTTATTTTCAGTCAGTGGCGTTGATTTCTCTTCTAGAGAAGTTTTATTGGCTTTTTGGAGGGGAAGCAAGGGCGATAATCCACGCATTCTATTTGGACGTGCTCAACAATGTGTCTGATTGTTTGAAAAGGTATTCTTACAAACTAAAAGTATTTGCTGGCATTTCTTCTTATCAGTCGAAGCAGTGGACGAACATAATTGAGTATTGAGTAAGACTGTATTTTGTGAATGATGAGGCAGCCAAGGCGACATTGGACTCACATCTTTATATTTTGGAAAATCTATTCTACCTGAGCAGATTGCTTTTCTTGACCTGACGTCATTTCTAATTGAACTTTTATTGAGGAATTTGTCAAAATCTCTATCACATCAGGAACATTTGTCTGTGCATCGTAAATTGTCATCAGAGTATGTGCCATGGTGTTTATATTGGGGTTCGTATATTTGAACAACAACATCAATTTGTTGGTTTGCTGCTTTCTCATTCGCCAATATAATAATAATGATAATAATAATAATAATAATAATAATAATATTTTAATCAATTGACCCCAAGCAAGGCGATAATACCACTAAGACGCAAGGGGCTAGTAAAAGAAAATGAGAAGAAAGAAATCAGAAACCCAATCCTTAATAGGAAACATGGAAAGCAAATAAATAGTCAATAATATGAAAGAGATTTTCCAAGGAAGCGGAAACCCAATCCTAAAAAGAAAACAAGTTCTAAACCTCTGTTCCTGCTCAATAGACTGAGGAGTCGATCCCTGTTTTATAACGACCATTTAAAATATATGAAAGAATGTGTTTCTCATCTACCCGGTGAACCGAGTTTGGTGGAATTTAAAAACATTGGACTTGTAGAAATGATCGGTATGATAGGTTATGGATCTTTACTACTGGAATCTGCATGTCAATTCTAAGATATTCACAGACACCTAATAGTTAAGCAACAATTTGTTCCGAAAGAAGAAGAAGAAGAAGTAGAAAGAGGAAAGTTAAGCCCCTTCATGGTCAATACTCTGCCCGTACCAAACAAGCTGATATAGACAAACCACGTACCCCTCAGTACAAGCGAAGTTTTATTCTTGCTGCACAAGAACAACGGATGCTAACTAGAAACTACGAAGCACATATAACGAAAAAAACAATGTTACCCCAAAATTAAGATTTTGTGGTAAGTATCCACAAACAATTGATGGTATTGGAACTCACTGAATACAAAACCCGGTTAATTGACCTGGCAGTCCCTGCAGACTTTAATTTTCAAAACACTATCAAAATACAATAACCTTGAAATCGAAATCTCAGAAATGTGGCACATGGGGACATCAACAATACCAGCTGTAGTTGAAGCCCTATGATTGATTGGAAAAGGTTCCGATAGACTCATAGTAGTGATTCTTGGTAGGCCATGCCTTAAAGAAAAACAATAAAATATTCTCACAAGTACAACGCACATCTTATTAATGTTTTTATCTCTGTAAAATATGTGTGCGTGTTTTTTCTTAAAGATGCTCAGTAGAAAATATGATGATGTCATTTCTAACCGTAGATCTCTTGTCGGGACCCAGAAAGAAATGAGTATACACCAGAAATCAAAGGAAATAATAATAATAATAATAATAATAATAATAATAATAATAATAATAATAATAATAATGATGATGCAGTGTACCAAATGCAAGATAAGCCTATTCACGGTCAATACTTTGCCAGTACCAAACAAACTGATGTAGATAAATCCTGTATCCATCAGTTGTTATGGAGTGCAAGATTAAAAGCTGAAAACGAAGGCTTTGCATTTGCAGCACAGGATCAATCTTTGCTAATCAGAAATTACCAAGCACATATACTGAAAGAAAATGCATCCAACCAAAATGCAGATTCTGTGATGAATAACCAGAAACATTTATTATCTTGTATCTGGTTTCACAGGGTTAGCATCAACTAAACATACAACTCGGCATGATAAAGTGGGTCAATATCTGCACGGATGGATCATTGAAGTTGTTATATATCTCCTACCAAAACCAGGTGAAGCAGATGATTCAAAAAATTATAGGCCAATAACATGTCTGCCCATCACATGGTAATTGATCACGTCGGACGAACAATACTTAGACTTGTCTCGATGAAAACAACCTTCTTCCTTCTGTAAGAGTAGGAATGTCGACAATCAGTTACTAATAAATAAAACGACACTGAAAATCTGCTGGAAAAAGCGTAAAAATCTGAAAAAATCTTAGATAGATTACCATAAAGCATTTGATAGAGTGTCACACTATTGATTAAATAGGCTTTGCAAATGTACAACATCTCCTCGTTGATAACAAAATCCCTTAAATATAACATGAAATTGTGGAAAACAACATTATATCTAAATCTAACCAAATGTACTGAAACAATTGCCAGAATATCCGACGAGGAATCTTTCAATGAGATTCTATGTCTCCACCCCGCTTCTGTAATGTCTGTCCTTAATCCACATTACAAATGTACTAAATAGTGATAACTATGGATATAATTAAAAAAAGGAAATGGTTATTCCTTTATTTTACATGGATGATATCAAACGCTTTGACAAAAACGGCAATAACTTGAAGGGTATCCTCAATGCTGAAAAATGTTTCAGTGATGACATCGGTATAGATTTCGGATTAGATAAATGTGCAAAGGTGAGATTCAAGTAAGGAAGAATTAGCGAAACACAAGGAAGAGATCTAGAATTTGTCACAAAGACTAAGGAACTGGAACAAGAAGAGGCCTGTACATACTTAAGAGTCAGCAAAGGAGCTGGAATACAGCATACCCAAAATGAAGTAGAATGTAAGAAAAGAATTCTATAGACCTGACTTTCTGGTGCTAAATACCGAGTTGAAATCAGAAAACAGAATTTAAACCATAAGCATTTTGCTGTTCTTGCGATGCAATACAGTTTCAACATCATTAAATGAATCATAGCTGACATTAAGCAAATGGATGTCAAAACGAGAAAGCTTCTCACTTGCCACCGTATGCATAATCATAAGGCAGACGTTGATCACCTGAATGTGTCCAGATACGAAGTAGGAAGAGGATTAGTTTAACTAGAACTTTCTTACAAAACCGCAGCAACAAAAGTAACAGGAAACTATAGAAGACTGGGTGACGATGTGCGTCAAAGAACATGAAAGAAATAAGAAACATTATTCAGCTGTAAGGGAAGCCAACAAAATGCAATTTCAAGTAGGTGAAGAAGTGTAAATAAACCTTAATACACCTCCTGTAACAGCAAAGAACGTAAGCCAGAACGCAAAAGCTAAAATGCAAAAACGTTGGAGAGATAAGTCTCTTCATGGTCAATACTCTGCCCGTACCAAACAAGCTGATGTAGACAGACCCAGTACCCATCAGAGATTACGTAGTCCAGGGATAAAAGCTGAAACCAAAGGTTGAATTTTGCTGCACAGGATCAATGCTTGCTAACTAGGAATTACAAAGTGCATATAGTGAAAAAATTGTGGGAACCGAAATGCAGATTGCATTGATAAATATCCAGAAACAATCGGCCATCTTGTATGAGGTTATAATATATAATGAATATAAAACTCAGTATGATAGAATCGACCAATATCTGGACTGGAAAATTTGCAACTTTTACGAGATGGAAACTATGAGAAACTGGTAGAAACATCGGGTTACACATATAGGAACTGTAACAATTTCATGGGACTGTCGAATCAGTTAAATATAGCCGTCTATTCTCCTTCAATGCCTTTATGTCTTGCACCTAACGTCTGTGGAATTCATTTCTTATTACTTTCCGTTTCCTGATAGCTATAATCTCCAACAATTCAAATCTAATGTCAATCGGCATCTCCAGATGCCTTGCTCTATTCCCTGTTCTTCTCGTCACCCTTTCCTCTATCACGCGTCTTTACTCTCGCTCCCCCTCTCTGCGTGTTAGTGGATCCTCGCTTTGCTTAGGGTGAAATGATTAAAAATACTTTACAATAAACACAGAAAAAATTTATCGCCCAGACATGAAAGACCATAAGAAAACAATGTGTTTTCTTATTCATATGGTAGTCACTGCAGATTGTAATTTATTTTGAACATCTTCCAGGAACTATACAAGTATGTTGAAATGGAAATCAGTAAAATGCGGCACATGAGGGCATCCATAATTCCAGTTAGAGTTGGAGTCCCCGGATTGATTGGAAAAGGGTCCGATAGACTCATTGAAGGGATACCAGGTCGTCCATGCCAGCCACTGATCCTTTTTTATGAACAAACTGATCAGTGGAAGATTTCATGAAGCCGTTTCTGACAT
>CAHIKZ030004817.1:1725000-1750000 GCA_903632075.3 Acanthosepion pharaonis | reverse complement strand
GTATCGATGAAATACCTAATGGTTTTATATTTGAGAATTTTAGGTTTCAAAATTAAATCTACAAAATGCAAGATGTGTGTGTGTGTGTAACGAATGCACGGCCGCAATTTTCGACGGTTTTGCACCAAAGTTTACATGCATATGCTCCAAGTTAGCGAAAAGACCTAGACCGACGTTGCATTTCCCAACTCTCATCGATAATGGGAATAATCGATTTTTCATGCCTCTACGGCAGTTTTCATGTAGTTCATTTTGTACTGGCAAGAGTGAGAGCCAATAGCTGGCTGCCATGAATAGGCAGGAAGATTCTATTGGCCAGCGTGGCCAACAGCCGACTGATGAAAGCCATGAAAAAAAAAAAATAGCTTCTGATTCACGAATTTTAACTAGAATTCTCCAATTGGCTCATTCGCTTGCTTAAACTCAACGTTGATTCTGATTCCGCAGAACAGGGTTGGGTGTGAAAAAGTATTTGTTTTCAACATTCATTTTTCATTCGGTTTTTCCAGTTACGAGTCCTTTTTTAAAGCTGATCGCTTTGTGTTCATTTTGTTTAGTTCTTTTTTCGTAACAGATTTAATGTTTAGTATAGAGCTTAGAAAAATTCGCAGTGTGAGATTGGCAAGAAGTAAGGCATGTAGCAACATCAGCACGGCAAAGGGCACTCCTTTAAAGACAAGGAAGGGCAAAAATATTTTAAGTCAAGTGATAGCGATTGATGTATGAGTCGTCCGATTTTTGAATCAAGCACGGGCAACGCCGGGCCATGCTGCTAGTTTAATATATGTGCGCGTGTGTGATTCTGCATGTGTGTGTGTGACGCAAGTTTTGACTTTTTCTTTTATTTCCAGCGCATATATAATGAAAGCATACAGAATTAAAACACTGCGATAATTATCTATCTTGAGATTTGACCGGTTTAGACTCTCCCCAACATCCAATCCTTTGATGATCCATGTAATTGATGCTAGTTTACAGTTCATTTCTTTTTTGTGGTTCTTTTTCTCCAAAGTATTTACTCATAAACGTCATGTGAATTATTTGTTTTCTCATCATGCTTCTCTAGAATGTGCCCTTTGCGGGTTATATTATTCACATCATTTTTCCTCTTAACCCATTTTGGAAATTTCAAACTATCACTTCTTGACTATTTGCAGTTCTTGCTTTTCATTAAAAATACTACTTTCCCCCACATTATATCCCACGTAGCAACAAAATTGTCCAAATCGTGTAATAAAATGAGTAGAGCAGACCTAGTTAAACCTAGAAACCCAGACAAACCTACCAAGGTTTCACCCAAGCGGATCGTCAGGGAATGCTGGCTTTATATATATATATATATATATATATATATATATATATATATATATATGTGTGTGTGTGTGTGTGTGTGTGTGTGTGTGAGAGAGAGAGAGAGAGAGAGAGAGAGAGAGAGAGCAACGAATATTTTGGTATCCGATGAAAGTGAAGTCTAAAGATCCAGACAAAAATAGAATCTCTGGTTAAATAAATTATAACTAATGGACCATAAAATAATCTGTTTTTTCTTTATATTAAATTATATATATATATATATATATATATATATATATATATATATATATATGGAAAAGAGCAATAAAATTTCAATGTTCAAAAAATTAATTTAAAACGGAATCTTTTGCGGTTTTTCTCGACTATTTTTAATACGTTACTGAAACATCGAAAAACAAAACAAAATGAAGAACAAATAAAATAAAAATAAATAAAAAAGATAAATTAATCCAAATAAATAAATAAATAAATAAATAAACCACACACGCCAAAATAAGCGTCAAATTTTCTACCGACAATGCACCCCTAAATATAGATAATAGAGAGAAAAACAAGCAACACATATGGCCTGATGACTGCGTCTAGCATGAAACAGTCTGTCGCCTATGAGTGTTGACTCCAATGTCCAATCATTTGTTCTGGAGTATTTTTGAATCTTACTATATTCGTCTGCAATGGTTGTTCTGTGGAGTATCATTCAAAGTAATCAGGAAAAAATAATATAACATACGAGATAATATGAATTTTGAGGTCACCTAGGGCTGTATCTACGATGTTTCTGATTTTCATGAAGGACATTTCCGATACCACGAGTTCACAATTTGGTATCTATGGAGGGGACGCAGCAATTCTATCCTATCTTAGTATCCCGTCCAATATTCAACCAAGTCACACTGAAAATTGCTAGCCAGTAGTTAAATGCTTGGAAATTCTAACAAAACTGCTTTCATTTAATCCCCAAAGAAAAACCTTTTCTACCTTTCATCAGTAGAGATGAGGCTAAACTGAAAGAGAGCAAGCTTTTGCGCCTTCATCGGATGTCATTTTCCAATAACTTATATTGAATTAGTTGCTAGGCGTCCTAACTGGTAAGTTGGCACAGTGTGTCTTGCAGGCCAATTCTTCTCGTCAGAATAGATATTGTACATTTATAAATTTACAATTCGTCAGTGTCTTGAAAACTGTTTCGATTTCTTAGACCGGGCTCTGACAATACAGGGTGCGATGTATAAATTGTCGTCTAATATATACAAAAATGAAAATACCACTGACATTTCATTTTAGCAGATATATTTAGCAAAATTACACAAAAAGCTCTTGGACTACTAATATAGAGTAAATTTATTTCATAAAATTGCCATTGGGTTCAACCACGGCCTCCAGACAACTTCGGAATCCCTTGCAACTCTTTTGTGTTTATGGTGGTCCAGCGGACATTTTTGTTTTTCGGTCAGTGCATGACCTATTTAATTTTTATCTCTTTAGAATTCTGCGGGAGGTCTCTTGTCCAACTTAAAATGTTTACCATTGCCATGGGCAGATTGGATATATCTTATTTGCCGCCCCGTAACATAAATCAGATTAAATCCGAAACATCCGCCACCTTACTTTCCTCGCTAATGAGAATAAAACTTTTAGCATTTTTCTTTGTCAAAAAGAATAACATCGCTTAGTGTCAATTTCGTGATGGCTTCTTATCACCTAAATTTAATTCGAGCCTTTCTTATTTTTTTCTTTCTAGCGACCTAAATAGTGTCACAGCTTCAGTAAATTGATGTCAGGACAGTGATAAGGAGAGATAACAAAAAGATGAAATTTATTAACTGCTACAAAGGAAAGAATATTGTGGAGAGCCATGATCGCCTCCGTTCTGAAGGGACACGGTGCATAGAAGAATAAGAAGACCGTGAGTTAATAAAAGTCCATAGCTTTACTTTAGATTGATGATCAGGCAGTATATCATTTGATCTTGTTTGCTTGTTTGTTTAACGGAAAATCAACTGCTTATGGCTCATTTAATATCGAAATTTGATTTTCTTTGGAGCATCAGTAATTACTTTTAAAAAATGAATTGCTGATAATTTCCTCTCTTACGAAAAAGGTATGAGTCATAATTTTTCTCTTAGCAAAAATGTATTCCTGTTAATCTCATCTTTCCAAAAACAAAGTGTACTGCAGTTAATTAACTTCTTGAAATTGTATTGTAAGAAATTTTTCTTTTTCTATTTTTTTAGAAAAATGAATTCTTGGTAATTTTTTTAACCCTGAAAATGTATTGCTTGTATTCTTAGGATAATGTTTTTATTCGCCCATAGTGTACTGACCACAGTTTGAGGGTTAAATATTTGCCTATAACTGGGACACAAACAGGTGCTACTACACTGGGTCAGAGTAGACCTGGGAAGAACGGCAAGTAAGATGTTGTTCCACGTTCTTTAAAACCTTCCGATCAGAGGCCTTGCTGCCGGATGTAGTTTATCGTCGAACCCAGGACGGTATATCATTAAATTAAGTATAAATTCAAAATGAATTACAATCTAATATAATGAACTTGTCCTGGAGAATGACATTTTCAAGTTGTCTACGCCGTGTACGAAATGACGTTTTTGAAAGAGCAATCATTATAATTCACTATTTGCTAGCTCTTGTTAATTCAGGCTAAACATTAGTCGATACAATACAACTGCGCAGAATTATAACATTAATATAATTATGTCTGACATTCTAACTCTGGCAGAGTCGTTATCTTCTAGTCTGCCCCTCCCCCCATGTTGTCTGAAAGTATATTCTGTTAGCATTAATCTATTAGATTGCATCAAATGTTACTTCCTCTTCTAGAGAACCAGTTGTAACGGCGAATCTATCACCCTACTTAACAGATCCTTAAATATATCAAAAGATGTGATGGAAAAATAGATTGCATACGATCAATGCTTGGATTGTGTGAATGAGTGAGTGATTCGTTTTTACGGTCTATCAACCCTCTGCAGGTTATTTAAAGCCAGAAAATATTTTGAAATTTCAACAAATACATTGAGTCAATTGCTTCGTTCACTTCGTTGGTTCTCTGTACCGCGTCAGGAAATTTTTCTCCCCGGAATCAATATTTCAAATATACAAATCAACTATTCACCCTTACATGGAGTATTGCTGCCATATATGATCTGGGCCACCTTCTGTTTACCTCGGAGTTCTTGACAAGATCCAGAGATGGATATGTAATATAATTGGCCCTGATCTAGCATCTCATCTACAGTTGCTCTCTCACAGACGCGACGTCGCCTCTCTCTGTCTTTTTTACAAATACTTTCCTGATAATTGCTCCGATGAGCTGCTTCCACTGGTTCCCAGACTCCATGAATTCAAGCGCCCTACGAGGCTGGCATCCCACTCCCACCCTTACACTGTAGAAACTTTTTAAATGTAGCCGTCTATTCTACTCCAATAGCTTCATATCTCGCACCTCTCGCCTGTGGAAAACCCTTCCCAGTTACTGTTTCCCTGAGAGCTATAATCTCCAACTATTCAAATGTAATGTCAATCGACATCTCCAATTACCTTGATCTACCCACTATCCCTCTCCTCATCCTTTATTCTATCACTCCTATCTGCTCTTGCTCCAAATCTTCTGCAACCCTCTGCATCTTAGTGGCTTCACGCCTTGGTCGGGGCGTAATGCTTAAAAAAAAGAAAAAGAAAAAAAATTCTTTTTTCAGATAATAATGATTAAATTATACACGTCTTACTAATTAATCCTTACCTGGAGGAAAAGATTTGTAAATATACATTTCCTGAGGTCATGTATACTTTGCAAGGATTATCAATGCAGGAAGAGTGAAAATATACTTGTTTGTACACAGATAAATGAAATGAAAAAAAGATTATATGGCTTTGTTGTTAGACATATGTGTGTGTGTCTGTGTGTGTGTGTGTGTGTGTGTGTGTGTGTGTGTGTGTGTGTGTGTGTGTGTGTGTGTGTGTGCGCGTGCGTGCATATCTGGTGGACGTGTAGTTGCGTGTCAGTAAAAATTAATGATGACTACCTCCGGAGAAAGGAACTAAGACTTGTGTTGTCCCTGATATATTTTTGAAGAGAGAGAGAGAAAGGGTTTTATTTAACCGTCCTTCTATAGTCCTGAACAGCCCGTGTAGTGGGTGTTTTGGTGCACTAGTTGGGGCTAATCACCGCCAATTTAAATAGTCATCGCTATCCAACTTTTCTCTAAGCATGTTTAAGAATGAGGGTATCTATTTTGCAGTCGGAGGACAGGACATCAAAGATATTGATCTGGACTTGATATTTTACCATCCAGCCGTTTAAATCCAGCGGTTTAAAACCGCGACCACTTCGAATATATTCTCCTCGAAAAATATTTTCACAGATTCTGGATTAACGGAACGCTGTTATTATACCTTTTAATTCTCCGTGGACTTCACTTCACCGCAGTGAATGATCTTGGCATACTGCTTGCTGTATGATTTATGGCTTAGTTCGGCATGCATGTTCATTTGGATGTTAATCTTTATGAATTCAAAATAAAAATATAATGTACAAAAATAAATAAAAGTAAAGTTAAATTGCTTGGAAACTAATTACTATAACGACAGTCAAAGTAAAAATCAACGTGAAACACCTTAAAACTAATTATTTTTCTTAGTAATGTAGATTATGTTCAAGAAAAATAATTTTGCGGATGGCACCAGTTAATTGGCGAAACATTTCAAAATGGATTTTTTCAAAATTGTCTTTATTTACTACAAATTAGCATGAATAGATATATATATATATATATATATATATATATATATATATATATATATATATATATATATATATGAATATATATGAAGAAGAAAATATACGGAAAAAACAAACAAAAAAATCCTAATATGCAATTATGCAGTTTTAATGTTAATATAATGTCAACATCGGACGTTTCGGTCTAGTAGACCATCTTCATTATATTAACATTAAAACAGCATAATTGCATATTAGGATTTTTGTTTGTTCTTTCCGTATATTTTTCTTCATACTGTCGGATCTATATCCATATATTTGCTTACATATATATATATATATATTATATATATATATATATATATATATATATATATATATTTCCTATCGAATTCTCTGATCGACTACTTAATGGAGACATTAAATTCATTACGGAAGGCGATGTAGTTTCTTTCATGTCCTTCTTTTATTTTCGGAAGTAATGTCAATCTCATCTGAGATCATCTTCATGGCTGAAATGCTAAGTCAAAGATGATCAAGGATGAAATTGAAATTACTTGGGAAAATAAAAGATAGGAAAAAGCTACGGCGTCTTCCTTAATGAATTTAATATCAACATTAAGAAGTCGATGAGAGAATTCGAGAGGGCTAAAATAAAAATAAATAGACATAATATGTCTATATTATTCAACCAAACTTGCCTGAATGAAGGTATGCTGCCTAAATATACATATTATATATAAAGTGATCTACAGACAGACTGTTTCGCTGTATTACAGCTCTTCAGTATGACAGATTGCTTCAAGCCGTGATCGATATTCGACTCTTACCCCTATGCTAACGGCGCACGGAGAAAGGAATTTTTAACGCATTATATACGTGATATAATCATTATCAGCTGTCAGAGTGCTCTATTCATCGAGACGAGCTTAGCATTATAGCAGCAGCCATCAAATAATCTTTGCTACAAAGTGGTCAACCGATGAACGGAGCGTATGTAGTCATACACAGAAAAACTGTTTCGCTGTATCACAGCTCATCAGTGTGACTAGACATTCGATTGCTGCAAGCCGGATTCGACACTCGACAAATTTGACTCCAGTCGGAAACTGTTACCTCGGCTATCGGCACACGCTACGGAGAAAGGGAATTTTTAACGCAATATTTATGTTGTTATAAGTATTATCAACTATATATATATATATATATATATATATATATATATATATATATATATATATATACGCTTTACTAAGTAAAACTTACTTTAAACACAAGGCCGAAACTAAGACACATCTTTTGAGGATCGAACTAAATTCATAATTGATCTAGCGAGACAAGCTTGTTAATCGTTACAACACGTCTAAGTAGCTGCAGTATTTTACTAGCCTAGCTTAGATGTGGCACAAGGCAGAATGAATAGAGTAACAGTGAGGATCAAACTCAGTACTCAGTCATAATTGATCTAATTTCTTTTATGGTTGCTCCGTTTTCCATTACATAAACCAGACCTCTTTCTTTTCTCGCAGTGTGAAAACCTACAGAAGCCTGTGCAATGGACCAGACAAAAATAGTGCTACAAAAACCCTAATTTCAGTCGTTCAAACTAGTCACTAGGACATGGAGTTAAACCTAATGAAAATGATCACGGCAATGATGATGATGACGATGATCACTACGAGAAACAGTGTTCTTAGTTACTGTGGATTGAATAATTACCATTTTCCATTTTTTTTAGTTTTATTTTCTAATTTTTTTCTTTGGCGTGATAAGACTAACTTATTTCCTCTGTCTCAGTAATCTTTTTAGTATTTTCCTCATTATTTCAGTATTAATTACACCTCTCGTCTTACTCTCGCATTTTCTCGTACTTCTCCTGTCATCGCCATCTTTACTGATCACCATCAAAAATGAAAATTGTTCTGGTTAATTCAGCCATAACATTTAGTGCGTGTCTTAATTAAAGGCCTTGATTAAATTCCTGCCATGAAATTCCAAATTCGATATCAAATTATTTTCAAGTTTTACTTTCTTGTGTTGCTTTTTTTTCATTAAATTCCTCTTTTCCTTCCTTTTGCCATCATTCTTCCTTCTCCATTTCTGTTTTTTCCAAATTCGATTTTATCAATCTGCTTATTTTTCTTTCTCTTTCTTTATTCTTTGTCGATATCATTTTTACTTTTTTCTTTTTTTTTTTCTCTTTTCTCTTTTTCGATTTGGTCTTTTCCTTCCTTTTTTTTTCCATTTGGCTTTTTCCTTCCTTTTGGTTTTCTTGGATTCTTACATCATTCTTCCTTCTCCATTTCTGTTTTTCATTTCCATTCACAATTCCTTTTTTATACATATCTGCTTACTTTTCTTTCTCTTTCCTCTTATTCTTTGTCGATATCATTTTTACTTTTCTTTTTTTTCGTTTTTCTCTTCCTCCTTTTCGACTTCTTATCTTCGTCCATATCTGCAACATTTCTTTTTTTCCATTTGCCTATATATTTTGCTCTTTTCCTTCCTTTTGGTTTTCTTGGATTCTTACATCATTCTTCCTTCTCCATTTCTGTTTTTCATTTCCATTCACAATTCCTTTTTTATACATATCTGCTTACTTTTCTTTCTCTTTCCTCTTATTCTTTGTCGATATCATTTTTTTACTTTTCTTTTTTTTTTTCGTTTTTCTCTTCCTCCTTTTCGACTTTCTTCGTCCATATCTTTTTCATTTTTTTTTCCATTTGCCTCTCTTTTCCTTCCTTTTTGGTTTTCTTGGATTCTTACATCATTCTTCTATCTCCATTTCTGTTTTTCATTTCCATTCACAATTCCTTTTTTATACATATCTGCTTACTTTTCTTTCTCTTTCCTCTTATTCTTTGTCGATATCATTTTTACTTTTCTTTTTTTTCGTTTTTCTCTTCCTCCTTTTCGACTTCTTATCTTCGTCCATATCTGCAACATTTCTTTTTTTCCATTTGCCTATATATTTTGCTCTTTTCCTTCCTTTTGGTTTTCTTGGATTCTTACATCATTCTTCCTTCTCCATTTCTGTTTTTCATTTCCATTCCTTTTTATACAATTCCTTCTTTATATCATTTTTACTTTTCTTTTTTTCGTTTTTTCTCTTCCTCCTTTTCGACTTCTTATCTTCCTCCATATCTGCAACATTTCTTTTTTTCCATTTGCCTATATATTTTCTTTCCTCTTGGATCTTACTCTTCTTCTATTCTTTGTTTTCGATTCCTGAATCATTTTTTCTTTTCTTTTTTTGTCGTTTTTTTTACTTTCTTTTTTTCATTTTTCTCTTCTTCGTCCATCCTTTTCTCTTTTCCTTCCTTTTGGTTTTCTTGGATTCTTACATCATTCTTCCTTCTCCATTTCTGTTTTCATTTCTTCCTTTCCATATCGCAACATTTTTTTTTTCCATTTTCTTATATATTTTCCATATCTGCCTTTTTTCCATTTGTTATTTTTTCCCCTTTTTCTTTGATTCCTTCTCTCTCTTCCATATGCATAGCATTTCCTTCTTTCTATATGTCTTTCCTTTCTTATTGTCTCTTGCTTTCTACCTTATCTTTATTTTTCTTTTCTTTCTTCCTATTACCCGTCATTCAGTTTCTTATCTTTTCCTTCCTCCTATTTTTGCTTCTTTCTCTTAAACTACCATTTCATTCTTTTCTTACATCCAACCTCTTTCCCTTTTGTGCATTTATTTTTACGTTTCCTTCCCTGTCTTTGATTCGTCTGATTTCTTCCGTCTTTTCTTTTCATTTCCTTTTCTTTTTATATTTTTCATCAAAGATATTTGTTTCAAATAACATGAAATTGCAATTACGATCTGTCATTCACCTCATTTATTTAATCTTTCATTATTCCAAAGTTACACGTCATCCTTTATCTGGTTAAATCCCATTTGAGTTCTACCTTTTTCTATAACCCTCTGTTTCATTACTTTTCATTAGTAACGTTTTTATTGCTCAGCCATGCTGATTTGAAATTATAGTCCTTTTTCATCTGATCCCATTGAGAGATTCTTCAGTTAAGAATCTTCTTGATATATATATATATTGTTACGAACTTGTAGCATATAGATGAACCACGGGTTTAAAAAAAAAGGAAAACGTGAGATCTTTTCTCGGTCTTCACTCAAAAATGGAAGCGACACAAGGGAATCAACGAAGAACAGACACAAGACGACGGATTTCAAAATAAAACATTTATTTATAAATATATATAAAGAAATGAAGAGAGAAAAAAAAGAACATTCATTTAACAAAGGGGAAGGAGATCATTAAAGAACAGAAGGCACGAGCGAATACATACATATATAAAAACAGATCAAACCAAGAGAATCAACTTATCTTTCAGTCGAGTTGATATTTTCACACAAAGTTCTGATTCGCCGAAGCGAGAGTTTGATGGTCCACAGCATCTCTTACAGGCGTTTCGTTAGGTTGATTCAGTTTCATAGCAGTCCTTTCATCTCTAGTCGACAGACTTTGCTGTCTTCTTCATCTCAGTGAGCAGTCTGACGATTTTGCCCAGCGACGTTCAACTGCCGCTGGTCAGAGGGAAAACTGAAAATCTTTTTTTAGCTTTTCGCTATCCCCAAAGACAGTCACGTGGGTTCCCTTCGTCCTTGACCGGGTACGCAGGAGGATAGGGCGCAAATCACGCAGTGCTTGTGCGATGGCCAAACGTTCAATCCACGCTTAGTATGTTTTTATCACGTGAATCGCAGCAGGAGACCCTGATGGTGCCTTAAATTCACTTATGGTCAAACGCCTGATAGCTGTGAAATTTTGGAAACAGGTCATTCTCGCGTCGGGTCACTTCAAAGTTCACGGGCCCTTGGCTTGTGGGTGGAAGAGTAGATAAAGAGGGAAAGAATTTGTGAAGAGAAGAGGAGGGTATGGATGATCATGGAACATATTCGCTCACAAGTCGAAATCATTGGATTAAATTTCTTTATTTCTTTATTTTTTTTTAGATCTAACTAATTTTCGACTAAATTTAAGATTTTTTACTTTGGGGCGCTTTTAGACTAACGTCTATGTGGTTAATGAAATCGGGGCTACGTCACAATATATATATATATATATATATATATATATATATATATATATATATATATATGAATAAATATAGTTTTAAGTTATGCTATATTTATGGGATAAAGTGCTCAATATCAGAGATAGAGCGTATGTAAATATAAAAGTGAACATTAAAAAAGGTATAAAAAAGAAAGAATCAAGAACATGTACGTTAGCCAAAATAATCGTCCAGCATGCAAGTCAAGCACCGAAGAAAAAAACCGATTTAACTATATATATATATATATATATATATATATAGATATATATATATATAGATATAAATTAATATACATAAATATAAAATTATAACTAAATATAAATAAATATATATAATAAATTTAACTAAATACATATATATATATATATATATATATATATATATATATATATATATATATATATATATATATATATATAGTTTATTTTTTTTTAAATTGACTCTATTTATGTTAGATTCTGTTTGATTATGTTTACTGGGAAGAAATATTCTTCTGTGTCCGTTTTCGGATGACACTCTTACTATGCGGACATACATACATACAGGTGTACGCATTATAGTTCACACAAACATACACACCTAAACAATGCGAAATTAGAGGCAGATATATATCCATGTGTTTAAGCATACGGTGTCGAGACTATATGTAGCGAGGTTCAATATGGGGAAGGTTGGTATGTTCTTGCATCTTTTTTAGATCGGCCGTCTGCGTCATCAAATGGTAAAACACGTACACACATACACATATATGTAGGTGCACATATATTTCTATTTGTCTGGGCCTCACACCCCCACATTGCTTAAGTCGTTCCTGCATATGAATATGGCGGTGATGGTGGTTTTATTTTCAACTCTCTATTTTAGACGATTTTATTGATATAGCTAACAATTCATATTCATAATATAATAATATTTATATATATATATATATATATATATATATATATATATATATATATATATATATATAAAGAAAGAACATTAAGATATATAAATCCGGTGTTCTTATTGATTTTTTTTTTTGATTTTTTACAAAACAGTGCTCAATGAAAATTTACAGAGCATAATTATTATAAATTAACTAATTTAAAATATGTTTTTCGCTACAGAGTAATAACCATGTTTCAAAAACTGAAGCTAAACTTCAAATTTAATTTTATAATTAAATTAAAAACATTACTTCCATTTCATCTCCAAGCGAATATTGGAATAACTTATTTTTAAATATGCTGTGTTTTAAAAGCACATATAAATTCATAATTTCCTGTTTCCAAGGATACAGAGCATTCCAATTATTCAGAGAGAGCGGTAGCGTGTTCATATATATATATATATATATATATATATATATATATATATATATATATTACTAAATATAAAATGGATTACTTTTTCAATGTACTTTCTATGAGTTTTTCCAATCGACTGTTTCATAGAAAATACCCAAAACTCCAACAAACTTCAAATTAAATTCTTCGTAGATTGTTTAGATATTTATATTTATATCAAATCTCAACCCCCAAATATGCACTTTATAGTAATGCGAATTAACAGCGTCTAAGAATTTGAGTGAAACCTGCTCTCGTGGAATTAATTTATTATGGTTTGTTGTAGCTTCTTCCTTTAATGTCGGTCTTCTCCCTCACCCCTTACCCATCTATATCTAGAGATAACACGCGTTAAGTTTAAGCGACGTCTAGCCTACACAGAGTGGGGTTAAGGATAAAGAATTGAAATGGTACATCTAACTTACTCAGGTCTTCTCTCCCCCCTCACTTCCTCACTTCGTTAATTTTACATATGCGGTCCGTCAAAAACGTGTGAATTTCTTTTCCTTTTTCATTTCAGCTTTTGGAAGTAAAGTCTGAAGATCCAGAACACTGTTAAAGAGGTTATGGTGAAATAACTTATTACATGGAACCTTAAAGTGGTCTGTTTTTATTCAAACATATCTGCTCTGAATTTACATTGAGCTCTCTCGATATCATCCTCCTTGGGTCTACCCATACGGATTACCTAGTTTTGCATAAACTATATATATATATATATATATATATATATATATATATATATATATATATATATATATATATATATAAAACATGCATTGGGTATTATGATCTGTATTTTGCGTCATTTCCTTCCTCATTCTTCTTTACAAAGTCACACGTCTTTCATTTATCAGTTCAATTTGCATATAAGTTCTACTTTTTGTATAACCTTCTTTAGTAACGCTTTTAACTTTCGCTCCAATCTGAACATTTAAGAGTATTTGGGTGTCAATCGGAGGACTATGGAGAGAATACGGAAAGAGTTGGCTGCGTTTATTGGTTATTACTATGGTGCTGGGGGTGATCACGATTTATACACCAATTCCTGTTCCCACAGTGCCTTATATTCAATACGGAGGCATACATCAAGTGCCTTGATTACATAGTTCTGCCCTGGGTCACGAGGGTGGCTGCTGGAAGGTCTTTTATCTGGCAACAGGACCGTACTCATGCCACACAAGCAGGAGATCCCAGTCATATCTGTCAGGCAATTTCTGCGACCAGTTTAGCGCATATATCTAGCCACCTAACTCTCCAGACCGCAAACCCCTTGATTATTATTCGTGGGGCGGAGTTGAGCGAGAGACCAACAAAACTCCTTGTAGCACCAAAGACGATCTTAAGGCACGTATTATGGCAGCGTTCACTAACTTAAACAAGGAGACCGTCCAGAAGAGATGTAGGATATTCCGAAGTTGTCTGGAAGCCGTATTTGAATCTTATGGCGATTTTATAGCCAAGTTACTGCTGCTGGACGTATTTTTGTGCATTACTCTTCTTCCATGAAGTTCAATATTTGAAGTTTGTTGTGATATTTATTCTCGTCTATCAACTGCGTTTTCCGTTGAATATTTTCGTATGGAATCCAGTTCTCATCGCCTGGAATGTCATATTTAAGGAACTGTTAGAAGAATAAATCCTTCATTAGAACAAGTTTTCGAAAACAAAAATTATATTTCACTCAATCTGGTTCTGGTTTAGCAAAAATCTTCGTTCGGTTCCTTATGTAAATTGCCTAATTAATAAGCGAACATTTTAGCTAGCAGTGTATATCAGGCATTGAGAATCTTTTGTAAGAACAAGTTCTATTAAATGAAAGGCAGAGATGTCCGTTCTGCAGCATTTTACTGTGGTTTCCTTGGCGTGGAATAAGTTTTATGCCAGGTGGGAACTTGCAAAGGAAATTGACGTGTTTGGTTTAACTACATTAATCTGTCAACAACACACGCGCTATCCAGTCTGTTCGTCGACTTTGCGTCTTCTTTCTTTGATAAACGATCGACGTTGTTCGGAATAATTCATAACACATAATTTCGGCAAATTCCATTGTACAACAGACAATCTATGTTCTTTCTTTATCTCTTTTCTTTCATGTTTCTTTATTTTCCCCAATCTCTCTCTCTCTCTCTCTCTCTCAATATATATATATATATATATATATATATATATATATATATATATATATATATATATATATATTTCATTCACCAAATTCTTTATCCCTATCTTTATTTCTTTCCTAATCTCTCTCTCACTCCCTATCGTTGTTTTTTCTTCAATTTCTCTCCCTTTTCATCATTAATTTCCCCCATCTTTTTTCTATCCTCAATATCTATCTCACCATCTATATTTCGTTCCCAATTTCTCTCTCTCTCTCTATCTTTATTTCTTTCACAATCTCTTTATTTATCTTTATTTCTTTCCCCAGTTTTTTATCTATCTATCTATCTATCTATCTATCTATTTCTCCAATCTATCTCTCTCACTATCTATCTCTATTTCTTTCTTCAATTTCGATTTATTTTATTTCTTTTTCCCAATCAATCTATCTATCTATATATATATATATATATATATATATATATATATATATATATATATATTTTTTTAAGCATTGTGCCCAAGCAAGGCGTGAAGCCACTAGGATGCAGGGGTTTGGAGCGAGAGAAGATAAGAGTGATAGGAGAAAGGAAGAGGAGAAGGATAGTGGGTAGATCAAAGGTAATGGAGATGTCGATTGACATTACATTTGAATAGTTGGAGATTATAGCTTTCAGGAAACAGTAATTGGGGGGGGTGTTCCACTGGCGAGAGGTGCGAGTATGAAGCTATTGGAGTAGAAGAGACGGCTACATTTGAAGGTTTCTAGGGTGTAAGGGTGAGAGCGGGATGCCAGCCTCGTAGGGCGCTTGAATTCATGGAGTCTGGGAACCAGAGAGAGCAGCTCATATATATATATCTGTCTTAACCTGTTCAGATCTATCTATCTATCTATCTATCTATCTCTATTTCTTTCTTCAATTTCTCTTTATTTTTATTTCAATCCCAATCTCTCTCCTCCCTATCTATCTATCTATCTATCTATCTATCTATCTATCTATCTTAACCTGCTCAGATCTACCTATCTATCTATATCTTTATTTATTGCTCCAATCTATCTCTTTCACTATCTATCTCTCTGTCTTCAATTTCTCTCTTTTTTTTATTTCAATCCCAATCTATCTATCTATCTATCTATCTATCTATCTTTCCCCAGTCTCTTTCTATATATATCTTTGTTTCTTTCACCAATCTCTCTCTCCCGTTCTGTCTTTATTTATTTCTTTAGGTTCTCTCTATCTTTATTTCTTTCCCAATCTCTTTATATATCTATTCTTGATTTCTTTCCCGAAACACTCTGTCTGTCTGTCTGTCTGTCTCTCTCTCTCTCTCTCTCACACACACACACACATACACTATTCATCTGTCTTTATTTCTTCCTTCAATTTCTATTTATCTATCTTTATTCCCCCAATATATCTCTCGCTCTACCACTATTTATTTCCCCAATCTTTCTCTATATATCAACCTTTATTTATTCCGTAACCACACTCTCTTTCTCGATATCATTATTTCTTCCATCATTCTCTCTCTCTCTCTCTTTTATATATATTAAAACAACTAATTCGATAATTTGAAAAAAAATACTGAAAAATTGAAAGACAGATATTGTTCATATTATTCCAAAAACATATTTGAAATGCAACTTATAATTACACATCCACTTGTACTTTCGCACACACATACATATACATAGATAGATAGACAGATAGATAGATAAGGAACTAACTAAGATAGATAGATAGATAGATAGATAGATAGATAGATAGATAGATAGATAGATATGAAAAGGAATGAAATAAATAGATAGATAGATATGAATAGGACTGAGATAGATAGATAGATAGATAGATAGATAGATAGATAGATAGATAGATATGATAGATAGATAGATAGATATGACTAGGACTGAGATAGATAGATAGATATGACTAGGACTGAGATAGATAGATAGATAGATAGATAGATAGATAGATAGATGAACAGACCGAGATAGATAGATAGATAGATAGATGAACAGACAGAGATAGATAGATAGATAGATAGATAGATAGATAGATAGATATGACTAGGACTGAGATAGATAGATAGATAGATAGATAGATAGATAGATAAAATTCAATACAATACATTCTATATAACGAAACTCCCGCACATTTCCCACAACGTTTTGCCCAATTTTAAAATACTCCTAGATCTGTTTCACTAAGTTACCCAGTCACATTCTGCGTAGACATCAGCACTTTAGTCCAATGAAGTCCTAAATAACGACACACATCACATAAAAACCTTTTTCTACAATCTCATGAATTTCCCTAAGATACATACAAAGATAAATTCACCGAGAAAGTTTCAGACATTTGAACAATTTCTATATATTAATAATTATTTTCCGTTATATTATAACAGTATTCTTTAACTCGAAATTATGGCCATTGTTTTTTGTTTTTTTTAAGATCAACGCCTAATGTATTGAGAGTTTTTCTTTCTTTTCTTTAAAAATCGGTCTCACCTCCATGCAAGGGAGTAAAGCCACTAAGACATAAGGCATACAGAGTGTGCCAGAATTAGGATCAGAAACATTGATTAGGACCGGAAAGAGAAAAGTAATCAGGATGATAGTAGATATTGATTGACGTTTCATTCATTTTTTTGCAGATTAACGTTGGCTCAAAAGCATGGATCAAGAAGGGAGTTCCATAAGGGAGAAGTGCGAGAAAAGAAACTCCTAGCATAGAACTTACGGCTGCATCTATCCAATTCATCTGTAAAATAATGAAAATTTGGCCCCACTCTAATACTGCGCTTTAATAATTAAAGTCTTGCTACCATAATGGAAAGTGCTTTCTTAAAACTATTTATAGAAAACGCACAGGGATGTTACGTTTTTTTTTTGTTGTTGTTGCCCGGGGTTACTCGGGGAAATAGAAAAGAACTGGAGAAAAAAGAAAGAAAGAAAGAAAGAAAGAAAGAAAGAAAGAGAAGTAATTATATTGAAGCAATAACGGTAACAGGAGCTTGACGTCTGCATCTGTGAAATGTAAATATGAAAGAAAAAAAGAGGGAAAAAGAAAAGAACAAGAAAGAAAAGAAAGAAAAAAATTGAAACGCTAAACTAGACAAATTTTACAATGCTATGCATCTCACGAATCTTCTTCAGTATTATTAAAGTTTCATTGAGAATTATCCTTCAATAATAAAATCGACTTTGGGTTGCAGTCAGGATATACAAATCGAATTGACAACAATTGGATGTAAAATAGTAAAGACATTCTTTTTAATCGGTATCACCCCAGGCAAGGGAGTAAAGCCACTAAGACGCAATGGGTTCCAGTTTGTGGGGGAATTACAAACAGAAACATTAATGAGCAAGGAGAGAAAAAAATAATCAGGAGGACATAAAATAGCGATTGACATTGGATTTGAATTTTTGAAGATTATAGTTGGCAGAAAATCATGGATCCAGAATGGAGTTTCACAAGCTAGAAGCACGAGGAAAGAAACTGTTAGCATAGAACTTACGGCTACATCGAGCCAGCTCAATTCTAAATTGATGAGATTTCGATGTCAGTCTAGTACTGCGCTCGAGTTCAAAAAAGTTTATGTACCATAGCGAAAAGCTCATCCGATCAATTACCATAAAATTATTTATAGAAAAGTCACACAGAAGCAACCTTACAGCGGTAGCAACAAGTTGGCATCTATTTTTAAAACTTTCTTTTATTAAAACAAGTAAATTTATGGATGAAATGTTCATTTAATTTTTTGTTTCAAACATTTCAAGTAGTGAATATAACTTACTTTACGAAGCGATAGCGAGCAGCCAAAGTCTGCTAGTATTTTTATAAACTATTGTCAGTGTAAATGTAATTTTCAGCTTCTTTCATATTTGAAGTGTTCCAGAATAAAATATCCACCTTTAAAGCGAAGAATTCGAAAATATATACACTATTTTAGCATTTAGGCAACAAATTATCCTTCAGACATGTCTGATGAAATAAATTACAAACATTATGTTTGCTTATTTTTAGTATAATCCGGTCGTATTAACGGATATTTTTCCGTGTATTATAATCAAATGATGCAAGAAATTCACTGTAACTGTGAAAACCACTTCATTTAGCCACCTTAGAGAACCCTGCCTGCCGCCCATCAGGATGATTGATACCAAACTCCACGAGACCGCCTTTCTGCGCCGGTTTGGTCTTACGCTGTAATAAGGACTTGAAGTGGAACAACTGCCTTGAATCTATAGTTTCATCTACCGAAAGGAAAGTTAGTTCTCTGTGTCGTGCTAGAAGGTTTTTTGAGTTCATCCTTCAATCTTCATTGCATAACAACGGATATGCAATGTGATCGGTCCTGAACTGGAACCTCGTCTACAGTCACTATCTCACAGACGTGTTGTGGCTTCCCTTTATCTTTTCTACAAGTATTTTCATGGCAACCGCTCTGACGAGCTACTTTCACTAGTTCCTAAACTGGATGAATTTAAGCGTGCTACTAGTTTGGCATCTCGGTCCTACCCTGTCACTGTCGAAACGGTTAAATGTAGCCATGTCTTCTACTCCAACAGCTTCTTATCTCGCACTTCCTATCACTTGCTTCCCTGATAGCTATAATCTTCGAATATTCAAAAGTAATCTCAATCGACATCTTCTGATGTTTTGACCTTGATCGCCCATCCTTATATTTATCCTATTTTTAAACACTTCTCTTTACTTTTACTCTCACTCTCTGTAACTCCAAGCAAAGCCTGAGTGCCAGTAGCACAGTGTTACTCACGTCTTGCTTGGGGTAATTTGCTTAAAAAAAATTCCCAAGTACTTTCCATCTTTTACTGAGATCATCATCAGGGTGCAACTGGTAAGGTGAAAACTATGTATGGCTATCCCTTACTGGTGTTTTTTTTTATTTGCGTTTAAATGCACCAGCTGACAGTTATGCTTTCGAGTTCATTAGAACGTGAAAATGTATCTACTTTAGAATTTTTTTCTTTTGTGTTGAAATGTCATGGTCAGGCGCACAGTAAAGCGTGAAACCATTCTTTTTATAGGCATTTTAGAACATTATTATTAATTTTATTATTATTATTATTATTATTATTATTATTACAGTATTCGTAGCCGATTCTATTCACTGTCGGCTTCAAACTTTTAGCAAAATATATGACAAAAAAAAACTCTATTACATTCAATAAATATCCACATTTACAAAGGAATGTTAAAAAAGTTTTCGGCCCGACCCACTTTCCAAATCTGATCTTGCTTGATCCGAGTAAATTTCAGCGCTTCGCCGCAGGTTTATCTTCAGAATTAGGGATATTATAGCGGTAGACATGTGAAAACGTCAACTATAATTATACATTCTCTTGAGAGAATGGTTTCATGGAAATCTTTGGAGCTTCATCAAAAATCGAATAATAATGCAAATCTCTCCAATTGCCAGAAATAATCCAAGACTAATAGACTATCACATGAAGGTTATTATGCGTTACTAGTTCAAGATTAGGTCTTAAAAAGCCATTGTTTCGAATTCTGCGTTATCAGCGTAGACAGCCAGTCCCCATTTGGATTACTGGGGAGCAATTCTTTTTCCCAATTCGCTCGTTATCTGTCTCATAGCATTGGAACATAAGGGAAGTATGTACTAGGAATTCGCAAATTACAGGTTATTATTGAAACTTTAAGAATTTTCATTCGTATTCCACATACTATGGCTGGTGTCGAAATTCTGATATCATCCGAAGTAAATGTGGAAACTATATATTGCCCTTTCACCTCCAGACCTCTGAAGAGAAACAAGGAAATTTCGTCCGTTGTATTTAGATTATTTCAAAACTAATTTGAAAATTATTAATAAATATATTAAGCACATTTATAATTTAATTATATCATGCTAAGCCCTGCAGACTTCATTAATAACCATTAACACATCGGCGTTTGATTGTAGAAAAAAAGCCATATTTTTTATTTGTGGAATGATATATATATATATATATATATATATATATATATATATATATATATATATATATATATATATATATTATGAAATGGACAAAGTCCGACAATTATTTTAAGACATTTTATGTTTAAAATTCTTTTTATAGATACAAATATTTAAGTAAATGCTCTGTTTATAATAAACAGTATTATACAATATTTACCGCCCGAATGTCCGAGAAGTTTTCATAGAAAATATTAGTCCTTCGAATACAGAAAATTTGACCGAACGCTCCTTCGTGGCTAAATCGGTAAAGGAACGTCAAGCTACATGACAGTTCCGTATAGGATACAGGTTCGAATCCTGTCGGGGGAGGAATATTTTCTATGAAAATTTCTCGGACATTCACGCCGGTAAATGTTGTTTATTAAAAAACAGAGCATTTACTTAAATATTTGTATCTATAAAAAGAATGTTAAACATTTGTCCATTTCATAATATATATATATATATAAACCTGCTGATACTTCCCTACTTACGGAGACTGCCGTTCCCAGGTTTCTCACTAACATGGGAAAGTAGCAACTCTTAGGTTTCTGGATATGGGTAACTAGAGAACTTCCACCAAACAAAATCAAGCTACTATGAGTGTGTAAAAATACCAGTAATATATATATATATAAAAGAGAAGCTGCAAACGTTTTGGGTTATAAAGTAGATTTTTGTAATATATATTATACTATATTTTCCATATTTTTGCTACAGTGTTTCGAGTCTTGTGGACATCATCAAGCGAAGAATATTTTTTTCCCATATTATTTAAAGGAATTATTTTTTCTGACGCTTTCTTGTGTTTAACCATTGTTTTGTGTGTGTGTGTGTGCGTGCGGAATTAATCCAAATTCTTCTTGAACTGGAGGAAAAATATTCCATTGCTCAAGGAGTAAAAAAAGAACAATTAGAATTGGTCAGAGAAATTGGAATAATGAATTCTTTGTTCTTAACTTTTTATGCACTTTGTATCATTTAAGCCTTTCTCCATTTGTGTGTATTGTGTGTGGGTGTTTTATTAGTACGTGTATATATATATATATATATATATATATATATATATATATATATATATATATATATGCTCTCCTTACATATATGCTTTTTTATTACAAGGAAATAGAATATATAGATATATATATTGTATGGTGCCTACGGTTCTTGTGTGTGTGTGAGTGTGTGTGTGCATGTCTGTGTGAGTACGGTTTGTTTATCGTTTGTTTTTGCCAGAATGTGTGTATATAGTCCTTCTCTTTCTCTCTCTCTCTCTATATATATATATATATATATACAGAGAGAGAGAGAGAGATAGAGAGAGAGAGAGAGATAATAAGAGACATACAGACAGACAGATTTTGCATACTTAGTCTGGGGCACCCAGTGAGAATCGAACTCTTTAATCTGTGCTTATTGTTCCAGCGAGATAAGCTTACTAACCATTAAACTTAATCGAGGTGCCTAAAATGTTATATATATATATATATATATATATATATATATATATATATATATATATATATATATGTCATTTAATAATAATAAATGTACATATTATTATCACTCACTGATAGAACGACTCAGACTTTCATGGCCAACCCCGTCATAAGGTACTGAGTATAACTTAGCGTTACGTAAATTAAATGTTTGCAAAACCAGCAGTTATATATTTTATTGGAATTACAGTTTTTCAATTTAAAACTATTATATTTGGCACTTAAAATAAATGGGAATTGTAAATAGAGGCAAAAAAAAATATTTTACTTTTGTGAATATTAATTTTTAATCGTTCTGTATGATATTGTATTCTAATTATTTACATTATTCGGGCAGTTGTCTTAATTTTTTTTCCAATATTCTTGACTTTTCAGTCGTTGTACCATCTGGTCTTCTTCTGGTGACTGAAATTTAGAGCTGAAGTCTTTATATCGTCCACCGGAGTACAATATTCTAGCTCCACGCGCCATGCCTCATCTGGAGGTCACAGATATCTCATTTTAATTCAATTCCGATTTTTTTTTCTTCGTGTATTGAAATCCCAGCTATTTGAGTCAAGTCACTGGATCCAACCAACGCTTCTATCCACTGGGGCATGTGTCCTTCAAGACATCAGTGTAATAATTTTTGAGATTTATAAACTAAATATCTCAGTAAACAATTTTTGTCAAAATTTTGTTGTTATTATTGTTTTTCTCTAGCACTCCGTATTACTGATTTCCATATTTTATTCATGTCTCGGCTTAGGAGATTTTTCTGGCTTAGCATATGTGCTGATTCCTTTAGTTTTCGTATTTCCAGTGATGTCTTCTATTTATTATTTCAACCTCATCCTACACGGGGCGGTGGTTTCCCTTGCCCCCACATATATGATCAGCTACGCCTGATTTTTCTATTTCCCCACGTGTTACGGCTTTACGATGTTTTTGCAGTCTTACCTTAAGTGGGGCGGCCCGTTTTCTCCGATAATCTCTTCACATAGCTTTCTGTGCTTGCTATCCACTTGTACACTTCTATCCCAGTTGTCGGAGTTGATGTCATGTACCTAGTGTAGTTTTGTAAGGTACGTAAGGATAATGTTTTGCATGGTACTGCTTCTATTGGCCCTTTCTTGTTCATACGTGTCTGGGTCGCCACCTAACTTTTACTCGATGGCGTAAGCAACAGACGATCCCTTTCTTTACACTCTATTGGTGGGGAGAGTTGAAGTTGATGTATTATTCGGTGTACGTTGCCTTACGATACACACGTCTTAAACCCATGTTCTGTTCGAGATATTAGTACATCCAGGAATACGATTTTGGTGTCGTTTTCTCACTCCATTGTGAACTGTATCGATGATCATATTTAGTTCATATGGTCTAGTAGAAGCTGGACCTCTTCCTGGTGTGGCCAGTGTATTAAGATGGCATCTATATATCTCAGCTATAGTGTTGGCTTTAGTGATGCAGATTCTAAGGCCATTTCTTCGATGTATTGCTGGTGATAATGGCGAGCCCATTGTTAAGCTTTCATTCTGTTAATAGATGTCTCAACACATTCTTAAGCGTGTTTGTGTACAGAAAGTCATCTCCATCAGCTAATCTCTCGGTATACTTCTCCGTTCTCCTAGGGATGAGTCCGAGGCCAGTCTGTCCCTGGTTGTCGATAGTGCCTCCACCGTAAGTAGCTTGGCGAACAATCTCATCACGTCCAGTCTCACCATCCGGTTTGATAGACCTTACATCGCATCGAGGTACCCCTATAGTGGTTTTCCAAGCGTAGCTTAGATGTGGCACAAGGCCGAATGTAAGGGGCACCAAATGAGGATCGAACTGACTACTCAGTCGTAATTGTTCTAGCGAGACACGGTTGATAGCCCTTACACCGCATGGAGGTGCCGCTATAGTGTTTTTCCAAGCGGAGCTTAGATGTGGCACAAGGCCGAAAGTTTTGGGCACCCAGTGAGGAAGACCGTATATGTGAGGCAGCTTGGTGTAACGATCCAACAGTCCTCTGTATGTATTAAGGTGAGAAATGATCCTTGTTCTAAATTATGATCTGCAACAGTATTCTTTCTGATTTCATTGCTGGATCTTTCTTTACTGCATCTACCATTTCTATGATGATGTTTTCATTCTTCTGTAGGGTTCTGATTACCAGCCTCTCCAGTTTTGTGATGTTTGATTTTAGCGGCTTGGCTTTCTCCAGTATCTGTTTCACTTTCCATCTTAGATCATCCACCCGACCCTGATGGATTTTTAACGCTTTTTTCTCGATCCAGGAAATGATGTCCAAGTATGGTATCTGCCTGATGTTTGTGGCAAAGTTAAGACCTTTGTTTCAGCTGGTGTTGACTGATGACAATTACTGCCTTCATTGCGGGTTTGATGGACCGTGTGCGTTTTGACCTTTCAATTTGTTTAATATTTGTACTTGGAAACACTTGACTGCATCAAATTCGTATCTGAAGGACTTATCCATGACATGTTGGATCATATTTCGATCTTCTTCGTCGGTAATTCCCTTGAAGAAAGCCTCGAGCCTCTGGGAGATATCAGATTGTAGTTTTTTGTTTTATCCAATGGTTGTACGGGATTCTTTCTAGGGCAAGGGCGTGTCCACATTTTCTGCGACCAGAAGCCTCTCCTTGAATTCATGGGCAGTCTTGTTGCCAAGACCGAAAGGATGAGACTTAAGTCTCTGCATCGGTGTAGGAATGTTAGATGGTTCGATTTTTTTTTTATATTAAGCATAAAAGGAAATTATTTACTCTATTAAAAACAAAAAAACAAAAAAAAAACATAATTTACATTAAAAAATAATCTGGATCAACATAATTAAACAGATATTTATTTATATGCCTACATGTAACAATCAATTCATTTCTTTTGTTTAGTACGCTAGGGTTATTTAAGTGTTTTCAACAGGACATAAGATACATCTATTTACTTTCTTATAAGAGTTG
>CAHIKZ030004817.1:1715000-1720000 GCA_903632075.3 Acanthosepion pharaonis | reverse complement strand
GTTGATGCCTTATAAAAAGCAGCAAATATTTACGCTACGATTTTCAAACTGTAATCTATTTGTTTTTAAATTCATCCTGTCATCTCATATTTGCTATTATGTATCTTATTTTCGTATGTATTTATATATATTAAAATGTATATCTATATAGATATGTATTAATATATCTGAATATGAGTACTTCAAAAAAGTGTAACTAATCAGTCATTCTTAATAAAAGTATGCAATAATAAAAAATAATTAACAATTTTAATTCTAGTTTGACTTTAATAAGAACGTATGAAATTATGCATGGTAGTCCAGTTACGCAATAATAAATGTTTTTTTTTGCCGTGTCAGAATGTTTTTTTAATCCTTTTCGGTAATTATTCGATGGTTGTGAATATTTGCCTTTCTAAATTTCTATCTTTTTTTATCGATTATTTAAATCGATTTTCTAACTATTTGCGTAAAGGAGGCGATATTTTTACTTGAATAATATTTACCAGTCTATGCGCTGTATCGTGGGATTACTCCAAATTTTCTTCCAAGGGAATTCTACTGCCCGCTAGGCCGTGCTGAAGAAAACAGAAGAGAAAAGAGGACAAACCGTCTCCTTTGTAGTAATAAGAGGTGTCTCGTTTCCCTACTGGGTGAAATTGTTCGTCCCACTGAAGCAGCTGTCGCATCGCATTCAACAAATTACACTATCTCTTGCACGAAAAAAAAAACTGTCAAGCGACTTTGGCGAATGACAAAATAAAACTTATTTGGCGAGTAAAATTTTATTCATCATAATATGATGAGTATTTATTTTATTTGTGAAGAGTAAGGGGAAATAACTCTTAATATTAATATTATATAGTATTATGGTCGTCGTCGTCTTCGTCGGCTTTATCTCGTTTAATTTCTTCTATGTTAATCTCTTCCTGTATTATAATGGAGTTGATGACTAAATTCGCCGCCAAGATTCAGCTTCAGGACTATCGTCGTTTGGCTTCGCAAGATTTGGTTAAGGGTGAAAGAAAATCACAGTAGAATAAAATACCGAAGGCAGGAATTTGTTTCAGGTGGAACGGAAATTGCCAGTAAGTGATCCACACACTTGATGCTATGACCTTTCTCTGTGGAACACGTGGAATAAGACATGCAGTATCAAGTTATGAAACTGCAACAGACTGCCGCTGAGACATTTATGATTTCGAGTGGAGCCTTCTGTAGCATGTCTGTCACGCGTAACCCTCTTCATCCGATGGTTCAACCGTCGAAATCAGTTGTAATCGTTATCCGCTTGATACCCCGTTGGGTCCTTTGGGGTTGGTCGCCTTTAGTCTTTAGTGTTGCTTGTGCTTATTCTACCGTTAGATATATTGATATTATATATATATATATATATATATATATATATATATATTGGTATTATTGATATCAATAATATTATAATGATAATAAAATTAGCACACAATATTTCTTATTTTTACTACAATTAACACCGCATCTGAAAAATAAACTGCAAGAAGAGTTTGCTGAGAATGCAATGTAGTAGTTAAACTGGACTGTACTAAATATCCATATGCTTAGGTAATTTCGTGATTCGATTAGAGCAGGAAAGAATTTAGAGATTTCTCTTTGGATGTTTAGATTAATTTTTGATTCACATTGTTTGAATTGCTCAATATTTCTTGTTTCATGTAATGGATATTTAAGGACTTGTGTCAGCAGAAACATTATTCAGGTGTATTCCATTCAGGATTTGAGATTGACTTACATCACCAGAATCATTATTGTGACACTATTTAGCGTAAGGGTGAAAATTAAAAGCGAGAAATACTGAAGGCGAGAAGAAGCTATCACGAAAACATACTGAGCGATGTTATTTTTTTTTAACAAAGAAAAGTGGTAAAGATTTTATTTTCATTTGCGAAAAAAAAATTTTTTTTTTCCTGGAAGGTAGGAAATTCGTAAGATCTCGGATCTGTCGGAATTAATTTATGCTAGGACGCGGCGAATAAAAGATAGCGATCTGCCCATGGCAGTAATGAAAATTCCAAATTGGTCAAGTGGCTCGCAGGGCGAAATGCTAAACGATAATCAGATTTAGGTCAAGCACCACGACCCAGAAAAAGATCAGCTGAGGCCACCCCAGAGAGGAAGGAAGGGAATAGAGAAAAAGGGAAAGAATAAGCCATTAACTATCTTTCGGGGATATCATTTGGTTTGGGGAAAAGACACCTGTTTTATGTTCAGACCTTGGAATGATAAAAGTTTGTTACCGGGACAGATTGTTGACGATAGAGTGCGAAGGCGTTGAGGTTACAAAGAGATTCACTTGACCATTCTGATGATAATCATTTGACGAAAATCTCGTTGATAAATTCCAGATGACATTCGGTTAATATAGAGATTAAGGACCACACTACGAGTCGTAGGGGCCCAGTCGGGGAAAAGAAAGAAAAGAAAAAGGAAGATATTTTTTTTTCCTTTGAGCGATAATTGTGGACTGAAGCCAGACTATCCACACCCACGCTGCTGGGCGTTCATTGGCTGAATGGTGGCGTGAGCAATGGGCGAATGTAAACATATGAGAAGGAGGGGAGGCCTGTTGACGACTCTGAGGGGATTGGTGTGAGATACCAATATGAGAAAGGAAGAATTTGGGAGGACGATTCCCTTAAGAACCTCTCTAAAGCAGAAAGTAATAGACTTCCAAAAATGGAAAGTGATACATTTTCCTGTCCGAAAACAAAGAAAATCCTTATTGTGGATTTAGAATTATCGAGGAACCCAAACCACAACAGGCCCACACCCGGTTTTGGTCGGCGTCCATATAAACGGAGTAGACAGAGAGAGTCACAGCAGAGTTCCAGAGAGTTCCGGAAGAGTTCCGAGGAGACGCAGACGCAGTTGCAGTCGCAGACAGAGTTGAGCTGTGACCTCTGAGACCAGCCTCGCAGGAAGCTGACCGAAAGATATCCACGCATTCCGACTTCGACTTCTAACCAAAAACAATTTATTTTTGAAGAACGACTTAGACTCAAAGCAGTTACTTCGGTAACCAGACGTTGGAGGCGAGCTGGGAACGATACAGCTGATACCGAATCTAACCAGATTCCCATCCGAATCAGCCAAGGGTTAGAACGTCACATTTGGTAATCTAAAACTTTTCACACTTTGATTTACATTTAAGAATTAGAAAAAGACAGTAAAATTTTCTTGGACTGATAATGAGGAAACAGAACTTGGAGAATTTGACACACATAGGGCATAGTGACCGTACGATGACAAGATGGTTAAGAGGTACAAACGGTTGTGATTTGTGAAGAGATGGAAACCCCCATTTCCTGGAGGAACCCGACAATTCGCGCAACTTTGAAAATATAAAAATTAAAAATTAATTAAAATGTAAAATGAATATTCTCCAAATTTTTTTGCCCGATGATTATCACATTTCTAGCGTAAAATTTATTATAATGAATAAAATTATTGACAAATTTTACAGAATTAAAATCCAATCGCCAAATTTTGAAAAGGCTACCGTCCCAAAGGAGCACAGACTTGTGTATAAGATTTCATCTAAAATCAATATTTTCGGGTTATAGGCCGTTATTTTCTGTTACTGCTTTGCACATTCGTGATATTGAAAACAAGTCGACTTTTATAACCTCTTGAAGGGCTGTTCACCCGGTTTTTGTTTACTTTTATATGTGACCAATAACATAATTAAAGACAGAGTCTTAAGGCCTCGGGTTTGAATTAATAGTTGCCCATCTCCAAGTCTGGCTACCAACTAAGGGGACAAATCCCAGACTGGTCTGCGATTGACCTATACTTGGAGGTATTAATTTTACCATCTCTTAAGACTGCTGGCCACCGAAGGATAGAGAATCCAGTCTGTCCTTCTATTTATCCATAGCTGGAGGCTTTTTGAATTCATAGTTTTCTTATCCTACCCCGGTTGCCATCGAAGGCTATAGAACACAGTCTCAGCCCAACCGTTCCTACACACACACACATATATATATATATATATATATATATATATATATATATATATATATATATATATATATATATATATATATATATATATATATAGAGAGAGAGAGAGAGAGAGAGAGAGGAGGCACGGTGGAGTAATGGATAGCGGCTTGGATTGAGGAATCAGAGAGCCGAGTTCGAATTCCAGTCGAATCCATTACATTCACTTACGTGCTTTACCTTTGGGAAAGGTGAGAATCCTCTTCTCCTCTCTCCAGCTATGAGTAAATACCAGGATAGACTGGCTTCTATAGCCTTGGATGGAAACTGGTCTAGGAGAAGGACAACTCTGAATTCAAAACCTGCGCAGGGTGGTTTGGGGATCTTGTGGTACTTAGTGCACTAGGTCTCTGTATTCAAAAAGTGTGGATAGTCCTTCACGAAACCTTCACCACTATAATCAAATCTCATGTGCTGTTGTCGGGATGTCGTTTTCCTAGGAACTGATCTACTTGACCCTCATACGTCGAATTCGACGGGAGAGTCGAGTATATATAGTCATCCACAGACAGACTGTTTCTCTGTATCACAGCTCTTCAATGTGGTTAGACAACTGATTGCTTGAAGTTGGGATCAAAACTAGACCGATTTGGCATCCGTCAGAGATCCCACCCTTCCATTCGAAATACGCCAGTAGCCAGGAGGGCTCAATTCGTACTTGAAGAGCAATGCATTAATAGCAGAAGCTGTCACTATTTCTAAAACCACACTTTTCTCCAGAGAGCTTTATATGTATATAATACATAAAAGGTTAATGGTTAGAATTGATTCAGACCAGGAAACAATAGTATTAAAAAGTACTCAACACGCGTGAAAAAAGAAAATAAAAGTAAAATTTCATGCAAAGATTTTAACATTAAAAATTTAATTTTTTAAAGTACATATATAAATTTTTAAAGTATATACTTAAAGTATATTTTTAAAGTATACATATAAATTATTAAATTATATATAGAAAGGTAGAAAACGTGTACAGTAGTCCT